>WNWK01000164.1:660000-718024 GCA_009830355.1 Cherax destructor | reverse complement strand
CCTAGGAGGAATGGAAGGGGCGTAATCCCCTCCGCGCCCAAGAGGACCTCAACACCGCAAGTAGTGCAGATGCTGCATGGAACCCGTGCCATACCCTACCCTTCATGCCAGTAAACCAGCAATCCGGGATAGCAACCTCACATCCACCGAGCCACCTCGGCGGACAAAAGAGAGGGCGGCCGGATATCCGCCACAAAGCATACCGCCTTCGGCCACCACCCCCGGAATCCGAAAGGTGGCCTCCAGAGATACACCCGTCGCCCGAAAGATACCCAAGGCCACTCCCGGGAGACCGGAGAGGGAACGGGACATCCCTAGGCGATCCAGATTCCACGGCAAACTACACCACCACCAAGGACCTCAACGGAATGGGATGGACCACGATACCCTTCCCCCTACCTAGGAACTAGAATGCCTGTGGAGGGAAGCTCCCAGGTTAAAAATGGGAAGGAAATAAGGGAGGGATGAGGAGGAAGAGGAGGAAAGGGAAAAAGGGAGGATGGGGAAAATGGGAAAAGGGAGGGGGGATTGGGGGGTAATTAGGTTCGGTCTGAGGAAGAAGACCAAAAGGTCCAATTCCTCAGACCAAGAGCCTCTTCACCACAGCAAGGAGCCCCCCTTGAAGAGGCCTGATGAGCAGATACCTATGGAATAAACACTACCAAAGAGCATCACTTTCTAAAAAGATGGCAAAGATACATGTACTAGATAATTTTGATTACTCAACTTGAAGTGGCACATGGTAGATGGAAACTATAAGGTACATTATTAATCAATGTAAGCACTAAATGGCAGGTACAATATTAAAATCAGGGGTATTGGTGTTAAACTATAGCTATAGGGGTCATACAGTGCCTGGGAAATAAGAGGTAATTGTTTAGACTAAGAAAATATAAATTTAAAGAGCTGAACCTGTAAGGGTCAAAGTACTGTGAGCTAATGAAAATAGATCCAATTCAAGGACCAGGTAATCAGGCTGAGGAAAGAAGGTGGGGAGCTCACAAGAAACGACCAAGTAGTATGTGAGGAGCTCAACATGAGATTTAAGGAAGTATTTACAGTGATTAAATTATGGGGAATTAAATGCAAAATGGGAGTTGACACAGTTACTTTTTGCTGATGATACTGTGCTTATGGGAGATTCTAAAGAAAAGTTACAAAGGTTAGTGGACGAGTTTGGGAGTGTGTGTAAAGGTAGAAAGTTGCAAGTGAACATATATAAGAGTAAGGTGATGAGGGTATCAAACAATTTAAATAAAGAAAAATTGGATATCACATTGGAGAGAGGGATTATGGAAGAAGTAAATATTTTCAGATATTTGGGAGTTGACGTGTCAGCGGATGGGTTTATGAAGGATGAGGCTAACCATAGAATTGATGAAGAAAAAAAGGTGAGTGGTGCGTTGAGGTATCTGTGGAGACAAAAAACGTTATCCATGGAGGCAAAGAAGGGAATGTACAAAAGTTTAGTGGTACCAACACTCTTATATGGGTGTGAAGCATGGGTTGCAAATGCTGCAGGGAGGAGGAGGCTGGAGGCAGTGGAGATGTCCTGTCTAAGGGCAATGTGTGGTGTAAATATTATGCAGAAAATTCGGAATGTGGAAATTAGGAGAAGGTGTGGAGTTACTAAAAGTATTTGTCAGAGGGCAGAAGAGGGATTGTTGAGGTGGTTTGGTCATTTAGAGAGAATGGATCAAAGTAGAATGACTTGGAGAGCGTATAAATATGTAGGGGAAGGCGGGGTAGGGGTCGTCCTAGAAAAGGTTGGAGGGAGGGGGTAAAGGAGGTTTTGTGGGCGAGGGGCTTGGACTTCCAGCAAGCATGTGTGAGCGTGTTAGATAGGAGTGAATGGAGACGAATGGTTTTTGGGACATGACGATCTGTTGGAGTGTGAGCAGGGTAACATTTTGTGAAGAGATTCAGGGAAACCAGTTAATTGATTTAGTTGGACTTGAGTCCTGGAAATGGGAAGTACAATGCCTGCACTTTAAAGGAGGGGTCTGGGATAGTGACAGCTGGGAGGGACTAATTCTCAGCTGTCGTATCTGAGCGCCTCTGCAAAGACAGTGATTATGTATGAGTGTGGTGAAAGTGTTGAATGATGATGAAAGTATTTTCTTTTTGGGGATTTTCTTTCTTTTTGGGTCACCCTGCCTCGGTGGGAGACGGCCGACTTGTTGAAAAAAAAAAAAATTTACAGTGGAGACAGAAACGACTTAGGAAGGCAGATTAGGGAGGTACACTAACAACGAATATGCCAACAAGTGCTGGATGAAATGCACACAATTGAGGAGGAGATGAAGAAGCTGCTAAGTGAACTTGATACTGTACCTCAAAGGCAGTGGGGCGGGACAATATTTCTCCATGGGTCCTTAGAGAGGGAGGAGAGATGCTGTGTGCCACTAACAATTATTTTCAACACGTCCATTGAAACTGGGCAACTACCTGAGGTATGGAAGACAGCAAATGTAGTCCCCATTTTTAAGAAAGGAGACAGACACGAGGCACTAAACTACAGATCAGTGTCACTGATGTGTATAGTGTGCAAAGTCATGGAGAAGATTATTAGTGGTGGAGGATCACCTAGAATGGAACAAGCTTATAAACATCAACCAGCACGGAGTCAGGGAAGGAAAATCCTATGTCACATTCTTACTGGAGTTTTATGACAAGGTAACAGAAAACGAGAGAGAGGGGTAGGTAGATTGCATTTTCTCGGACTGCAAGGCCTTCGACAATTCCTCACAAGAGATTAGTGCAAAAGCTAGAGGATCAGGCACACCTAACAGGAAGGGCATTGCAATGGATCAGAGAATACCTGACAGGGAGGCAATGAGTCATGTTATGTGATGAGGTGTCAGAGTGGGCACCTGACGAGCGGGCTTCCACAGGGGGTCAGTCCTAGGACCAGTGCTATTTTTGGTATATGTGAATGACATGAGAAGGGATAGACTCAGAAGTGTCCCTCTTTGCAGATGATGTGAAGTTAATGAGGAGAATTAAATCGGATGAGGATCAGGCAGGACGACAAAGAGATTTGGACAGGCTGGAAGACTGGTCCAGCAACTGGCTTCTCGAATTTAACCCCGCCAAATGCAAAGTACTAATGAAGATCGGGGAAGGGCAAAGAAGACTGTAGACAGAGTATAGCCTAGGTGGCCAAAGACTGCAAACCTCACTCAAGGAAAAGGATCTTGGGGAGAGTATAATACTGAGCACATCAACCAGATAACTGCTGCAGCATATGGGCGCCTGGCAAACCTGAGAATAACGTTCCGATACCTCAATAAGGAATCATTCAAGACCCTGTACATTGTGTACATCATGCCCATACTGGAGTACACAGCACCAGCTTGGAACCCACACCTGGTCAAGCACGTCAAGAAATTAGAGAAAGTGCAAAGATTTACAACAAGACTAGTTCTAGAGCTAAAGGAAATGTCCTATGAAGAAAGGTTAAGGGAAATTCGGCTTGATACTGGAGGACAGGAGGGTTAGGGGGAGACATAACGACATACAAAATACTGAGGAATTGACAAGGTGGACAGAGACAGGATATTCCAGAGATGAGACACAGAAACAAGGGATCACAATTGGAAGTTGAAGACTCAGATGAGTCAAAGGGATGTTAGGAAGTATTTCTTTAGTCATAGAGTTGTCAGGAAGTGGAATAGTCTGTCAAGTGACGTAGTGGAGGCAGGAACCTTACATAGTTTTAAGACGAGGTTTGATAAAGCTCCTGGAGCAGGGAGAGGACCAAGTAGTGATCTGTGAAGAGGCAGGGCCAGGAGCTATGAATCGACCCCTGCAACCACAAATAGGCGAGTACACACACACACACACTCCAATAGCACATCCATTAAAAACCACTCTTCTCCATTCATGCCTATCTAACATGCTCACACAAGTGACAACCCTATCTCTGCTTTCCACCTCACCTGATTTATACTCCCTCCCCCCCAATCATCTATAACTTGCCATCCTTTCTAAATGCTCAAACCACCTCAACCCCTCCTCAGCCCTCTGAATCACCCTTGGTGACTACAGCATCTTATTTCTATGCTCCAAATCTTATGCATAACATTCACACCACACATTGTTCTCAAACATGACATCTACCACTATACTCGGGGTACCTTCTTACTTTTGACTCCATAGGTAAACTGTTCTTTTCACAGATGCCTCAACACACCACCTGCCCTGTCCACTTCCTCCATACTCCCTCCCTCTCCAATCTATCATTGCCTAGACTGTTTTGTTACCCTTAGCACTTCGCACCTTTCTATGTTTACTTTTAGATACCCTCCCAAATTTGTCCACTAACCTTTGCAATAGAATCTCCAAAAAGAACTGTCACTGGCAAAGAGTAACTGACAGCTCTCACTGTGTCAAATTAAATATTTTTTGTCAAGTAAAAGGACACAAGTGCAACTAATGCGACATTTTATTGTGGTAACATTTTGCTCTCCAGGAGCTTTGGCTTGCCAAAGCTCCTGGAGAGTGAAACGTTCCACAAAATGTCACATTAGTTGCACTTGTGTCCTTTTTACCTAACATATTGTCAGTAATTTTACCAACATTAATACAAATATTTTTTAATTCCACACCCCTCTCCAATACGCTAGCATTTACTTTAACATTTCTGTCTATAAATATATTAAACAACTATGGTGACATCACTTCCCTGTCTAAGGTCTACTTTTGCTGAAAAATAATCACTTCTCTCCTACATACCCTACCCTGAGTATCACTATCTGTATAAAAAAACTGTTGTTTTTAGTAACTTTCCACCTGCTTCATACATTTGCAACATGTCATATTGCTTCCTTATCCACCCTATCATATGCCTTTTCTAAATCCATAAATGCAACAAACCTCCTTAGGTTATAGGAACATTTTTGAGGGCTTTAATATATCTAGCCCTCAGTTTTTGGAAAACGAATACGCCTTCGTTTAACAGACTTACTTGTTTTCACTTTCTAGTTTTATCTAGGACTAAAGATGCAAAGCTCAAACCATTCTACACAATCCTCCAGTTACCAGAGATAACTAAAAAAAATCTTTGGTATTACCTTGTACAAGTGACGTAGCTACATGCACCACATGAGCTCATGCCAAAAGTAACATCAAAGGTGCCACTATTTCCACTGCTTCAATTGATGACCTCACCAAGAAAAATCTCCATTTAATGTTCCTTCCAAGGAGAAACAAAAAAATGGGGTTATGTTCTTAGCACCTCCAAAAGTCAAATTTTTTAAAGTGCTTATTTTGTCAAAAATAATGTTTTTGTTGCTTGTTAACCTACCACCATCTACTATCCCCTCCCAGTACTATCATCTAACACCATTTATCACAAGCAAACTCGACCATCACCTATGGCCAGTATTACTTTAGCTCCTACCAATATTTTTTTTTTAAACACATTGGCCATTTCCCACCTAGGCAGGGTGACCCGAAAAAGAAGAAACATTATCACTCGCTACATCACTGTCTTGCCAGAGGCATGCAGATACACTATAGTTCAAAAACTGCAACATATCTCCACCCCCTCCTTCAGAGTGCAGGCATCTAACACCACCCTCCACCATCACTTAGGAGAGGCTTGATTGTTGATGCAGTTTAGTGTGCATAATACAGCGGAACCTTGGTATTCGAACAGCTCCCTACTTGAACAAAGCTCAGCACAAACACGACCTGCCAGAACTTTGCTGTAAACTATTTCATGTTTCTTCGTATTTTTTTTTTATATTACTTGTATAAATAAGTCACCATGAGGCCTATGAAGATCAGTGATAACAGCCAACCAAAAAGAAAATTGGTTGGGAAGAATTTGTTCAATACTTGAACAGATCAGCACTCAAACAGCCTTCTGGAATGAATTAAGTTCGAGTACCAAGGTTTCACTGTATTCTTTCCACAGAAAATGGGCATTGCATTTTTTTGAGAAAATGGGTACATAAAGTTATAATGCTCTCAGCTTCAGTGACAATTGTAAGTTTAACATACAATTTTTTTCTAAGCTGAAAAGATTACATAAAATGAATTTTTGTTACTGTACCTTAAATTCTGATAGTCAATGCATTTTTACCTGGACATCAGTGGATAGGGTTGCTGTGGCGCTACTTGGAAGTGGATGGCTGTGCTGCATTGAATTAGGTGGATGGGTGTGACCCATAGGATGAGGTGGATGGTTGTAGGTCCTGGGCTGAGGTTGGTACCAAGTTGTTACTACTAAAGTCCTCAGGAATTCTGTCATACGTCTATGCTGTTTTTTCCCAGTAGTATTGTATACAGCTGAATGAGGCATCAGCTGCTCCAGACACTGTTTCACAGCAATGCTTGTAGATGTGTTGCAGTGCTGTATGACCCTGGTGGGTTGAAAACTTAGTTTTGATTATGTATAATAATTCTTGATGTGTCAGGGTCGTTTTCAGTGAAAAAATCTGCAAGTTTGCCAGCAGTGTGCAGCTCATTAGGTTATGTCTTGGAGTGTCAAATTCTTAAGTTCCGGTGGTTCTTCCTCATTCTCCTCGTGTTAACTGCCTCCCTTCTATCTGGGAATTCAACTCCTGCAACATTTTCTCTGCAGCTTATTCTTTATCACCATCTTTGAAGAGTTCATTCATGTTTTTTGGCTACATACCTTCAAGCCCTCATCTGGCAGCCCAATTTCAATTTTTTTCTCAGGTTCACACTACATACATATGGTCAAAACTGTATACGTACTAATATTTATTTTAAAGAAATATGACTAGCACTATGAAAAATGCACTACCAAGGTGCATTCTGAAACACTTTACTGCAATCAAATTTTATTCAAGGAAGCGCAGTAGCAGCTCAAACTCTTTGGATGAAGTCATTAGTATTAAAGCACTTCCCTTGAAGGGCTCATGTTGCATTAGGTTTATTACATTCAAGGGGGACTGCTAAACCCATAATGCCCCTAAAGGAAGGTTCTTCTATAATAGTGAAGGGTTATTGATACAAAGAATTGGACCTGACCTTCCCTTCGATGGAACCTGACTACCAGGTGCTGTATGACCCCTGTGGGTCTGACTCTCTACCCTATGACTGTAATAATAATAATAATAATAATCATAGGGGTCATACAGCATTTGGGGAATAGGAAGCAATCAGGCTCAATTCTAGGCAAGAGGAAAGGCCCAATTTCTTGGATCAAGAACCTCTCACTGCCATCAAGCACCTTCCTTACCTGTGACCTATTTTGAGAGTTCTACTCCTGTGGCTGTGAGGAATGTCCTGTGTTGTTGATACAACCTGGATGATCTGGCACACACTGAAGATTTAGATCCAGTTTCCTCCTGAAAATGTCTACAATTGTTCCAGCAGTGTACTGTATCTGATTTCTGCTGGTAGCAAGCTAAAAAGTCTGGGCCTGTAGATGTTTATACAGTGGAACCTTGGCACTCGACCTTAATTGGTTCCAGAAGGCTGTTCGAGTGCCAATCTGAGAACAGAACAAATTTCTCCCAACCAATTTTCTTTTTGGTTGGCTATTATCACTAACCCTCTTAGGCCTCATGGTGGCTTATTTATACAATATAAAAAACACCAAAAAATGTGAAGAAATACGAAATACATAGTTTACAGTGAAGTTCTGGCAGGTTGTGTTTGTTTGGTGCCGAGCAAATAGTTGACTACCGAGCGTTTTGTTTACCGAACAAAGAGTTTGAATACTGAGTTGTTCAAGTAAGGAGCTGTTCGAGCACTGAAGTTCCACTGTACTTTCTCATATTGTGCCTGTGGCTTCCCTGCTTTTCTCTGGACCTATTTTATATTTACTTCTCTCACTCCAGCATACTATTATGGTAGTGCTCAAATTTGTGACAAGGTCCTCCAGTATCTCGTGTATATTATAGCACATCTCCCTTGCCTTCTCTTCAGGGAATAAACTTCTAGTGCCTTGAGGTGTTCCCAGTAGTTTAGATGTATTACTGGTTCTAGGTGGGCAGTTAATGCTCCGTATATTTTCCAGTTTTGCTCTTTCCTGCCATGACCAGCACTGGGTAGTTCTCCACTATTATTGTAATCAATTTAAGCGGTGAACCTGTCAGGGTCATACAGAGCTGAGCAGTACTCCTAACAAGAATGCACAAGTGATTGAACAGTGTTACCACTGGTAGTAGTTTTCTTAGTTTTGAAAGTTCTCATTAGCCATCCTCCCATTTTTATGGCTTTTGGAGTTTGTTTTATTGTGGTCTTTGAAAGATAGGTCAGCTGACATCATTATACTTAGTCTTTTACAAGTTCTTTTCATTCTATGGGGGTGAGCTTCTTGTGTTTTGTACATTGTTACCCTTTTGAGCTCCTTATTTTTTTACATGTCTAAGCAATTGGGATTTATCCCCAATGAACATTATGTTATTTTCTACCACCCACTGGAAGAATATGCACACATCGTCTTGCAGCTTTTCAGTGTCCTCTACCAAGGCAACTTTCATGCTAATTTTTGTGTCATCCAAAGGATGATACAAAGTTGTGGTTTGCATTTCTATAAATGTCTGGTACAAGAATGAGAAACAGGAGGGATGCCAGGACTGTGCCTTGAGGCACTGAGTTTGTCACATTGTTTAGACTAGATTTTACATTAATACTATTGTATGTACGTACAGTGGTACCCCGACTTACGATATTAATCCGTCAGAGAGGGCATATTTTAAGGCGAAACAATCGTTACACGAATCAATTTTTCCCATAAGAAATAATGGAAATAAATTTAATCCGTCCAAGACTTCCAAAAGTAGTTAAATAAAATATTTTTTAGAACTTTTTGACATTAAATAATAAAGAATTTAATATAGAATACCTAAATACACATGTAAATATTGAACAATAACATGTCACTTACATTTATTGAAGAGTTGTTGATGTGTGGAGGATGGGAGGAGGGGAGAAGGTGGAGTAGTATGCTAGTGTTTGGAAGGGGAATCCCCTTCCATTAACACTGCAGGTACCAAGTCCTTTTCTGGGGTTACTTCCCTTTTTCTTTGAATGCCACTAGGACCAGCTTGAGAGTCACTGGACCTCTTTCTAACAACAAATTTGTCCAGGGAGCTCTGTGTCTGGCGATTCTTTAACACATCCCTGAAATGACACACCACTGTGTCATTGTACAGGTTGCCAGCACGGCCTGCAACAGCATGGTTAGGTGATATTCATCCATAAATGCTTGCACATCACTCCATTTGGCACAGATCTCCCTAATCCTTGAAGAAGGCACATTCTTCCATTTTTGTTCCACCTCCTCCTCCTCCTCTGAACCATTGTCCTGACCACTGGTCTCTTGTTCCAGTTGCTGTTGAAGCTCTTGCAGATCTTCAGTGGTTAGCTCTTCCTTGTGCTCCTCCACCAACTGTTCCACATCCTCACCACTCACCTCTAACCCCAAAGACTTGCCCAATTCCACAATTTCTTCCACAACAGGCTCAGGCTCAGGCTCATGCTCAGGGTTCTGAGGCTCAGCCCCAAAACCTTCAAAATCCCTCTCTAGGACACAGTCTGGCCACAATTTTCTCCAGGCAGAGTTCAAAGTCCTGGTAGTCACTCCCTCCCAAGCCTTACCTATAAGGTGTACACAATGCAGCATATGGAAATGGTTTTTCCAAAATTCTCTTGGGGTTATATTCATGTCGTGGTCACATCAAAGCACTTTTGAAACATTGCTTTGGTGTAGAGTTTTTTAAAGTTGGAAATGACCTGCTGGTCCATGGGCTGGAGAAGAGGAGTGGTATTAGGGGGCAAGAACTTCACTTTGATGAATTTAAACTCCTCCACAATTTTCTCTACCAAGTTTGGAGGATGACAAGGAGCATTGTCCATTATCAGGAGGCACTTAAGTGGCAAATTATTGTCCAATAGATATTTCTTCACACTGGGGCCAAACACGCCATTGAACCAATCTAAGAAAATGTCCTTTGTGACCCATGCCTTTTGTTAGACCTCCACATCACACACAAGTTAGACTTGCTGACACCGCATCTGCCAAACACTCGGGGATTTTCAAAAAGATACACCAGTAAAGGCTTCACTTTGCAATCACCACTGGCATTGGCACAAAGCATCAAAGTTAGCCTGTCTTTCATAGGCTTATGTCCTGGCTGTGCCTTTTCCTCCTGAGTAATGTAGGTCCTGTTGGGCATTTTCTTCCAAAACAGGCCTGTTTCATCACAATTAAACACTTGTTGGGGGAGGAATTGTTCAGCCTCTAGGTACTCCTGGAATTCAGGCACATATTTTTCAGCCGCACTTTTGTCACAACTGGCTGCCTCACCATGCCTCACAACACTATGTATGCCACTTCGATTCTTAAATTTGTAAAACCAGCCTCTGCTGGCTTTAAATTCGCTCACTTCATCACTCGTTGCAGGCATTTTCTTAAGATCATCATGCAACTGCCTTGCTTTTTCACATATTATTGCCTCCGAAACAGTATCTCCTGCTAACTGTGTCTCGTTGATCCACACCAACAACAACCTTTCCACATTTTCCAGCACTTGTGGTCTGTGTTTTGTGATCACACATGAACCTTTTGCAACAACAGCTTCCTTGATTTTACTTGAATTTTTCTTGGCCACAATGGTAGCGATGGTAGAAAAGGGTTTACCATACAGCCTGGCCAGCTCACTGATACGCACTCCACTTTCATATTTTTCTATTATCTCCTTCTTCAGTTCTATCGTACATATATTTCTGTTCCTCTTTGCCACAGGCTTACCACTAGGAGCTTTCCTTGGACCCATGGTAGCTTATTTAGCAGTTGCAAGCACTAAAAACAGTGGAATAATGACAATATACTGGTATGAATGCGTGGGTGTGGGTGGGTGGTCGCTCTCGCTTGTAAACAATAGCACTGACGCTCCCTGGAGTGCGCGCTCAGCTGGGCGCCAAGCGGACACGTCCGGTACGAATGTCGTTAGACGAAGCAAACATCGTAAGTCACAGTCAAATTTCTTACGTTATAAATATCGGTTATCGAAAATAACGTAAGATGATAACATCGTAAGTCGGGGTACCACTGTACTATGATTTCTGTTCGTTAGAAAATTGTAAATCCATTTGCCTACTTTTCCTGTTATATCTGATGATCTTATTTTGTGCTATCACTCCATGATCACATTTGTCAAATGTTTTAGCAAAATCCATATACTAGAGCACGTTTGCATTTTGGGATTTTTTCCAAAGCCTTGGTGATTTTGTCAATGATCCAGTGTGACAAACATTGATCCTCCTACACTAAACTGATGTTGACTTGGTTGTACAGGTAATTTTTTTAATAAAATTTGTAATTTGGCATCTCACCAGTCAGATATTTTCATGTTGTTAGCAGTACTAGCCTATATTCTTTTGCAAAGCTATGCATGCACTTTTTAAAATCTATGGAAGTTTGCATTGGTCCAAGCTCATTCTTTACGGTATGCTGAGTGCTCTTGTTAGTGGTAATTTCATTTCTCTATAAACAGCATTCCATAGTCTGGTCCCGGTGCTGCATGTGGTGGCATGTTTTCTATTTCCCTCTTGAATTCTAAAGGATTTGAATTTATGTTAGATGTATGATTTGTCAGGTAGGCAGAAGTAATAAAGAACTTTCTAGATCTTTCTTGAGGGGACTATTTAAATAAAATTTATACAATGGAGATTACGTAGCCCAATAATAATTTGAATCCTCCGAGGAAAATACACCAGCACTGAAAGTTTGAAGTTTATCAGAAAAAGTATTCTCCAGTTATTGCATGAAAACCAATACTCTTATTATGTTATTAAATTGGCAAATTGGCCCTGACACAGTGTAAAGCTATAGGGATTTTTTTTTTTTTTTGCCTAGATACATTAGTGTTTGAAATCTGAAGCCATTTAAAAGGATCCCAAGTGGAAAAAAATAAAGCACAATTTATAAAGGGAATAGTCAAATTTATTTTTTTATTAACACATCGGCCGATTCCCACCAAGGCAGGGTGGCCCGAAAAAGAAAACCTTTCATCATCATTCACTCCATCACTGTCTTGCCAGAGGGGTGCTTTACACTACAGTTATAAAACTGCAACATTAACACCCCTCCTTCAGAGTGCAGACACTGTACTTCCCATCTCCAGGACTCAAGTCCGGCCTGCCGGTTTCCCTGAATTCCTTCATAAATGTTACTTTGCTCACACTCCAACAGCACGTCAAGTATTAAAAACCATTTGTCTCCATTCACTCCTATCAAATACGCACACGCATGCTTGCTTTCGTTCCATTCTCTCTACATGTCCGAACAACCTCAACAACCCCTCCTCAGCCCTCTGGATAATAGTTTTGGTAATCCCGCACCTCCTCCTAATTTCCAAACTCCGAATTCTCTGCATTATATTCACACCACACATTGATCTCAGACATGACATCTCCACTGCCTCCAGCGTTCTTCTCGTTGTGACATTCATCACCCATGCTTCACACCCATATAAGAGTGTTGGTATAACTATACTCTCATACATTCCCCTCTTTACTTCCATGGACAAAGTTCTTTGTCTCCACAGACTCCGAAGTGCACCACTCACCCTTTTCCCCTCATCAATTCTATGGTTCACCTCATCCTTCATAGACCCATCTGCTGACATGTACACTCCCAAATATCTGAATACATTCGCCTCCTCCATACTTTCTCCCTCCAATCTGATATCCAATCTTTCGTCACCTAAACTTTTTGTTATCCTCATCACCTTACTCTTTCCTATATTCACTTTCAATTTTCTTCTTTTACATACCTTACCAAATTCATCCACCAACCTCTGCAACTTCTCTTCAGAATCTCCCAAAAGCACAGTGTCATCAGCAAAAATCAACTGTGACAACTCCCACTTTGTATTTGATTCTTTGTCTTTTAACCCCACACCTCTTGCCAAGACCCTCACATTCAAATTGGCAACTATAAAGTTCAATACAGTAGTTCCCCTGTATCCACAGGGGATACGTTCCAAAACCCACCGTGAATACCAAAAGTAGTGGATAGTACCGAACCCTATATACATGTCATTTTTCATTTATATACTACATATCTACGATATTCTTCCTCCGTAAGCCATGCGTGTCGTAAGAGGCCCCTAAAATGCCTGGAGCAAGGGGCTAGTAACCTCTTCTCCTGAATAAATTACTAAATGTAAAAGGAGAAACTTTCGTTTTTCCTTTTGGGCCACCCTGCCTCGGTGGGAAACGGCTGACGTGTTGAAAGGAAAGGAACCTACGATAAAGTTTAATCGATAAATTACACACAGTAAGTGGAGAATTAACACTTTTTTCATTGATGGGAAGCACTTCAGGACTTCTCTTGGTGTCATTATCAAGCAATATTATGGCTTATTTTCGGGCCACAGTAAACACTGGATAACTAAAACCGCGGAAACCAAATCCATGGATATGGGGGTTCTACTGTATTTATAATTACTGTATACATGAATTATTATTATAATCAAATAGAAGCGCTAAACCAGTGTATACATGAAGATTAGTGATAACAGCCAACCAAAAAGAAAATTGGTTGGGAAGAATTAGTTCGATACTCTAATTAAATTCGTGTACCGAGGTTCCACTGTATTTCAATCAGGAAAGCACTAAACCCATAGAAGTCATATGCATAGGAAATGGAAGGAAATCAGATTTGATCCAAGGGCAGGATAGGTCCACTTCCTTGGATCAAGAACCTTTCACTGGCATCAAGGAACCTTCCTTGAGGGGTCATCACTTCACAAAGTTCTACACAGCAAAATGTTATCCCACTAAAAGTTTGTTCAGCAATGCACATATTTTCTTTAATTGTCATCAGTACTCTTTTTCGACAAGTAATTAGTGATCGAAGGGAAGGGAAGATCCAATTTTTTTTGGATGAAAAGCCCCCTTCACCAGCATCATGGCACACTAGTCATTAAGAAATCATTTTTGGTAAATGTACAAATCACAGGAATTTTAAGGAAGAGTAAACATTGGCGTTAATATTGGCTACCCATGAAAGCACTATCATGCAAGACATGGGTACTCCTGATACTGAAGGCTGTATCCCTTCACTCGGTCTCACTGAGCAAACATTGGGTCACAATTAGCAGAGGACTGAGTCTCCACCACTCTGCTCTAAATGGCCCACGTTTTTTTTTTTATAAAGTAGTCATACATTTTGCCCAAGTTGTCCCTGAAATTGGTGCCATATTTAAAATCCCTACATGTTAACTTTGGGACATATGGAAAAAATAAGGTTGCATTCTTGATACCTTCGAAAATGTCTTAATTTTACTTATTTTGACAAAATTAAAGTTTTGATACATGGCATTGTGGTTGTCATTACCTGCTGATCTATGTGTCGAGGGAATTGACATGGTCCTACTAGCCTAGCTGGATGCAGTGCACATTAATAAAAACCCTATATACGCAGCTTAAAAAAAAAAAAAAAAAAAAAAAGCTTTACCTTAAATTCTGGTTGCTCTATTGGGATGAGGTGGATGGCTGTAGCTTGTGAGCCGAGGTGGACGTAGAGGTATTACCTACTGGAGTCCTCAGGTATTGTTTTGCATCCTTGCTGTGCTTTACCCTGCAATATTGAACAGCTGATAAGGTATCATTACATGGTCCAAAAATGCTTCTAGATGTGTCTGGCTCCTTTTTGGTCAAAAAGTTTGCAACCTTACCAATGGTATGCAGCATCTCACTTGTCTGAGTGTCAACTGTTTAGCTTTAGTTCTCCCTTGTCCACTTGTTATGTACCTCACTTCTATCTGGGAACTAAGCTTCAACCTTTCTCTTGCAGCTTGTGCTTTGCCATCATCTTCTGGATCCGATTCTATTGAGAGGGAAAAAACTGTGAACTTATTCACCACTTGGGGCCATAACTTTCTCCAGTCTACATTTATTGTTGATGCAGGCACTTTATATAAGGCAATTTTTCCATAGGTTATTGCACCTGCAATGTTAAGTTTATGCCAAAACTCTGACACTCCAGTGTCTGAGTCGTCATCCATTGCTAAGATGATTTTCTCCAGTAGCCATGTGTAGTGGCACCTCAATGTTTTAATCATGCCTCAGGCTGATGGTTGTATCAAAGATGTCAGATTTGGCAGTTAAAGCACAACCTTCACATTTGGTTCCATAAACTGCAAGACTTGAGGAGGGTCATGGGAATTATCAAGAGGAATTCCTTGAATGAAAGATTCTTGCCTAGCACATCTTAACTAAAGGAATAAAATATTTGAACCAGTTAACAAACAAGGCATTAGTCATGCATGCTGTCTTGTTTAGACTGCCAAATGTCAAACAATGTTTTTTTTATCTTTACTTTTAAAGTTTGAGGATTCTGGGTGAAATAAGCATTGGCTTTCACCTAAAGAGTCAGGCTGAAGCAATCCTCTGCTGCCTTGAAGCCAGGTGCATTTTTCTCTTGTTTGGTTAAGCAAATTCTTGATGGCATTTTCTTCCAATGCAATCCTGTTTCATCAGCATTAAACACTTGCCCAAGCTCTTAGCTACTCTCAGAAATAATTTCCTCCACTTGGGCAGGAAAATTTCCAGTAGTAGCATGACAGGCAGATGCACTTTCCCCACAAATTGTATACTATGCAGATGACTATGCACTTAAGACTGTTAAACCATCCAGAACTAAATGAACACTTATTTTTGCTAACCGCCCTGCTCACACACTTTTATAGCACAATTTGGCTTTTCCTCTCTGATCATAAGGGTATTAAGTGAAGCACCTTTCTTAGTTTTCTGCTCAATCCACACATTTAATTACATTTCAGTCTTATTCACCTGTACTGATCTTTCGACAATCTTTTCAAAAAGCTATACTCTTCCCCAAACTTTACAGTGCGAACAACCCTGATAATTTTTGTGAAATTTCACCTTTTGAAAATAATTTTGACAATTAAATACTGAAATGCAGAGTGCTCGAAATGTGAGGCTCTACTGTACTTAATTCACTCTACAACTAAAGAGTACAGCTGGGTAGTGTGTGTTTCGCACTTAGCTGATGGAGGATCGAGCCTTCAACACTTTGTTCTGAATGACCCATACAAGTTTAGCACTTTACTGTGAATAATAATAATGTCTCCCATCACTACTCACAATGCCATGCTGCTGTTTTCTCTTGTTTCAAGTGATCATAAAGTTTTTAACCAATCACAGCACATTCAAGTTTGGAGATTCTCCTCATTGCCAAATTAAAGTAGTATAGGGAGTTCCATGCGTGTCGTAAGAGGCGACTAAAATGCCGGGAGCAAGGGGCTAGTAACCCCTTCTCCTGTATATATTACTAAATGTAAAAGGAGAAACTTTCGTTTTTCCTTTTGGGCCACCCCGCTTCAGTGGGAAACGGCCGACGTGTTGAAAGAAGAAAGAAAAAGGGAGTTCTTTCAAGGAACAAAACATTCCAAGATACAGACAATATGGGCTATTTGAGAAAGAAAAAGTAATGTGTTTTGATGCTCTATTTGTTACTTAGCATTCATAGTTAACAATAGCAGCAAAATTTTAAAACAAAATTCAACATTCTTAAGAAAGCTTTAAAAGTGTCAAGATTATAATTTGACCATACAGGGCTCAGTATATAGCTATATCAGGACAAGAAGGAAATAAAGTGATCAACATTAAATCATGTTCACAAGTAAAGAATTGTGACCTATGTAAATTGAAGTACATCTAATATAGCACAAAAATAAGCAATGAAACATTTATTATAACATGATAAAATGGGAACTGTATGCACAAAAACATATGACACTTCAGGTCTCTACATTACACAATGCACTGGGGTGATTTATTATGCAATGCTATGAAGCTAATTATTCAATATATATGCTTGGTTATGTAGTACAGCAACAGTAATACACTACAGACCAAAATAAAAGTGTCAATATTAGCTGGAGGCAGCCTACCAGAGACTGCAGGAAAAGATTAAATATCTTGTGAACAAACATGAGTTTCTTGAGGCTATGACAGCAAAGTTACAGAAATACTAAGGCATGGCTAACTATAAGTAACATCTGGGCTATTGATTTATAGCATTCATATACTTTTTCAAAAATTTACCTATACACTTATTCTATTATCAGCACTTTGTTTTTGTTTTTTACAAAGATGTTCACATGTTTATCCATGAATTACATCAATTACCATACTATTATCTAGCATTTACTCAGATTACTTCCTTTCTTTAATAGGTATCATCACATATGATACAAATATGATCCACTGAAATATGCTATACCGAACACAGCTCCAGCACGGTATTTTTGGTTCTAGATCGGAAAATGGCAATGTGCAATATCCACACATAATGAAAAACAAATAGGTGACCCAAACATTAAGCTTTGAATGGAAGTCACAATAATTAAAAAAAAAAAAAAAACTTGACAACTTTTTTGTAGAAAATAAATGTAATTTGCAAAGAAATAAAAAGTATACATGTAATTTAAATTTCACACTGAACTGAACAAGAAATAAAATAAACAGTAGCAGATCTCAATTCATAAAAATCATACCAACCTTTGCCTTAGAGATTTCTTTACTTGTGGAAAGTCAAAAGTAAATATCTGGTCTAGATTGTACTTAGCTGCACATATGTAGGTTTTGTTTAGAGTACCATTACAATATTTACCATTAGGACTTTTTGCCATTCTGTCATTAACAGCATTAAATCTAATATTCTGCCGAGAACAGTGACTGGTGTATTTATGTGACCCAGCCATGTTTGACGAAGCACATGCACACGATGTACTGTCATCTATTTTGCCAATTTTATCACTGTTAATATGCACTAAAGGTTGACTCTGATGGTGAAACGTTACTTTATCAGTAAAAATTAAACTAGACTTTGCATACTGAGGCATTGGAAGTGATTTTCTACTTGGTAACTCCAATCTGTCACTAGTAGTGACATACTGAGAGCATAAACTGGCATCACAAATGTCTGGTGTATGTTTTGTGCTCACTTTATTGTGTCCTGTGGTAATCACTTCTTTGCCACTACATTCACCACTTAGTTGGAGATTATCAATTTTTCCTTCGTTACGTGAGTGACATTGGTTCTTTTCATTGACAAGCAGAGACTTCCTTGGGCTGTAATTTGTAGTTTCAAAGCCACATTGAAGATTCAGAGTTTCTGAAGCAGAATACCTCGAAGGATTATCTGACGAAAAACTTAGTTTCTTACGAGGACTTTTTAAATAGTCTTTCATCGAATGTTGGTGTCTTTTTTCCCATGGCATCAATGTCAAAACAGATCGCGTTCTTTTCCCAAGAGCACTTCTTACCAAACTTGCCTTTGAAGAACTTTGTACAGTTCTTCGCTCCATCTTTTCAGCGTATACTGAATCTCACCAATTACCAAATAAAATGATGTAAAAACTGGGTTTCAAGGCTTTACAATTACTTCAGTCTTCCATCTCCCCTTTAAAATTATATGGTATATAGTGAACAAATAGGAGATATAATTCACTAAGGTACAAAACAAAATGTATTTCTATTTAAGTCTTGCAGAAAACAAAATATCACAGTAAGATGAGAAAGTCACAAACACTGAGCAGGTGTGTTATGCAAACTACGACTGTACTATGTTGTTGTTACTTCATGCAATCTTCCGTGTGAAAAAATTCATGATTATGTTATTAGGGCATGTTAAAAATTACATGATATTAACAATGAACAAATCTCTATACACTCCAATAACCCAGGAGCTGTAGACAACTGATAGAAATGCAGAGGAAATTGGATGTGAAGTCTAAAATAAAATATGAATGACTTTCCTTTGCTTCCAGTAGTGGTTTTACGTAGCTGTCACATATCTTCAGACAGAGGAGCCAACATCTAAATGTTATCATGATCTGAAGAAAAATATTACATATGTGTATAACTAATAGCATATTCTAACCATAAAAAAGTTTATGCCATCCATTAAAAAAAAAAACTGAAAATAGCTTTAGAAATATTCAAAAACAATCACTCACTCATTTCCCTAAAAATGCATATTTGATTTTAAGTTTTTTTTTATCAGACAGGAAGTGGTCAAAAAGCTTCACAACAGGCACCGTGTCAATTTCTCTATCAAGTGTTTTCATCACAATTGAGTAAAACCAAAATACTTAGAGAACAATTGTCACAAGCAACTACAACTTCCTTCTCTGTTGAATTTCTTGCATCCTGGGCAGCCAGAGTGTAGTGACCTCCACACCGACATGTGTGAAGGTAAACGCCTTCTTCTCTATCTCGTTCCAGGTCTTCAAGAAATAACTCCTCGCTTACAGGAAACTCTTGATAAAGCTAGAAAAACCAAAGGAACAATTTAAAAAGTATGATTACCACATTAAAAATGGTCTGAAGATGTGGTACAAAATGGCTCCTGGGGCTAAAAAATATCAACTGCAGAGTAAAAGCATTAGATATGTTTTCACTAGCTAACAGAGGAGACAACCATATAGGACATTATAAAAGGATTCGATAGATCTGATAAGGATAATTTCCTAATACCAATAACAGGAAGCAGCACTAAAATTAAAAACAAAGTGTTGAGAAAATTATAACCATTGGAAACTGAACAATAGAGGCATCACTAGAAATTAATACCTCTTTGGTATTCCTCATGTTTAGAGGATCTGTACAGAAATGACTTCAGTAAAGGGGACCAAAACTTGGAACAGTCTGCCAGAAGTCACTGTACAATGGACCCTTGGTTTTCGTTCACCTCCAAACTCGAACAATTATGTAAATGTATTTTTGTAAGAGCTTTTGTAAGTGTATTTTTGGGGTTCTGAAATGACTAATCTAATTTACATTTGTCCTTATGGGAACAAATTTGTTCGGTAATGGCACTCAAACAGCATTTTGGAAAGAGTTTTCAACGAAAACCGAGGGTCCACTGTACTTTAAAGTTAAACAATACAGTGGTACCCCGAGTTTCGAACTTTCTTCATTCCAGAAGGCTCTTCAAGTGCCGTTACCGAACGAATTTGTTCCCATAAGGAATAATGTAAATTAAATTAGTCTGTTTCAGACCCCCAAAAATGCACTTACAAAAGCACTTACATAATTGGTCGAGTTGGGAGCAGTTCGAAACTCGGGGTACCACTGCACTAAAATTCAAAAGAAACCAGAAAAGAATGGTGCGCACATTAAAATTTTCAATGTACATTTCTGCACTGTATGCATCCACTCAAGGTGTACATCAGTCTGGCTATTACTCCCAATCCTTCACTATTAATATATATATCACACACTCACTGTGCTAACCTTAACTTTAAATTTGAATTTTTTTCTTTTTATTAGCTCTAACACTGCATGAAAAAGCAGTATAACTGATGTTATCTAACATTCAATTGAGTTTTGTACAAAAGTACTGTAAATTCCTTCAAGGGGGCACCTCAATGCTGGTGATGGGCTCTTTGTTCAAAGAACTGAAGCTACCTTTCCTTTCCTTGGATTTAACTTTATTACTTCCCATTTCCCATGGTGCTGTAAGACTCCTACAGTTTTACAACTAACTTCCTGTGGATTATAACACTATACAAGTTTAAAATTAAATATACCCTCTAACTCTTTGTTCAGCAAATGCCTGTATACTTGTACAATCCCTTTTTTTTTTATTCAACAATAAATTTAAAAAAAAATCAAAATAAATGACTGCCTTGTTTCATAACAATTCTATGCCAGTGGCAAGCCGTGAAAAAATAGTTAGTATAAGCATATGACAAGCTTTTTTTTGTGATAAAGCTGATTTTTTTTTTTTCAATGAACCAGGTCACCCATCGAGGCAGGGTGACCTAAAAAGAAAAACTTTTTTCTTTATAAATTTAGCAATTATACAGGAGAAGGGGTTACTAGCCCCTTGCTCCCAAAATTTCTGTTATAGTTTTATTTTTTAAATATTTTCACATGTAAACAACCCTGTTACACTGTAGTTACACTTTGGTGATTGAAAAGCAAGCTTGGGAAATTTTCTAAACCCACAGAATAATGGATAGTGTAAAAGCTCTAAAAATATTATCTAAATATGCGAATATATCCTGACTAAGTATCATGTAACATTTCTGCTAGAGGCAAACTATAGGGATAGTAGGGGATGAGGAGACCATCAGGAGTATGCTGTGCTTCTTGTGCCCAAATCTGTAGCAAAAGGAATTCTTCTCAATGACAAGAAAAAATAATTTAGAGAAAATTCAAACATCAGAATGCTTTTCACAACATACAGTAAATCCTCAACATAATAGACTAATGGGGCATTGTCCAAGTGTCCATTAAGTCAGAACGTTAAAAAAATAAAAAAAATGCACTAAAATACTCTACTGTATACTTAAGATAGTACTGACAACACAGTTTACTGTTGTACTGCAATGAACATTAAAAATAAAGGAGTTATAAATACGTACTATTTAACAAGTGGATTTCATCCATAATTTTAAAAGTCCAAAATCGAGGTCCATTATACCGTGGGTTTACTGTACTAGGATAATCCGAATACTATTTACATGGATTTAGGAAAAAGTAGATTGGTATCATTTAAATTACTGCAGTAGTTTTCATCTTAAGTCTGGAAACGGCATATCATTTTACCAAGCAAGAGAGTGTAAAATAATACTGCAAACTTAAATAATTCATATTCCAGGGACTGATTTTCAGACTGCCTGTGTAGCAAGTCTTAAGCGTGGATTCCTATTACACCAGGTTTAAAGTCACTAAAGACAAAAAAGTTATGTACAATTACCAGTAAATACTGTCTTAATTAAACAAAGATATGTATACATACATTACAATTTTGAAGGGAAGAATTTTATAGGGTATGCAATGCTTACCTTGCTTCTTAAGAATAAGAGCCACTAATAAGTACAGTATGCACATGTTAATAATAAGCATTTATAATAAAGATTTACATTTAACTCCATGGCAAAGTGGAAAAGAATTTTTTCTCTGCAAGCCATGAGTGTCTAAGAGGCAATTAAAATGCCAGGAGCAAGGGGCTAGTAACCTTAAGGGGCTACTAAATTTAAGGAGAAAAACTTTCATTTTTCTTTTTAGGTCACACTGACTCTGTGGGATACGGCCAGTTCGTTGAAAAAAAAATACATTTAAATTAGTCTTAACATTTACATTGTTGTACTGTATTTAAGAACGAACATTTGCATGAAGGTATGGAGATGCAATAAAATCTGAATTATCGTTACTCAATAATCAACTCTTAAAAAAATAATCGCTTAAAAATTATACTTTTCAGCTTTCAAGTACAATATACAGTACAAATTTTGTCTAAATCAAATGGAATCATTTGTAAATGTCATCTCTGTAACAAGTCATTCCTATCATTTTAAATTTTAAAAATTACCTTTTGTAACTGTCACAAACTTATGAATTTAAAATAAGATGGTTTAATTATTAGTATCCCATTCCAATGTTTATGACCATAACACTAACCTTTTCACGCTTCAACTGATCATCATATTCTCTACGTTTTTGAGTGTCTCCAAGAATATGCCAGGCTTCCGTAACTTTCAAAAATTTATCCTTGGCACCTTCCACACCAGACTTGTCTGGATGATACTGCCGTGCTAATTCTTGGTACTGGCGGCGAATTTCAGTTTCGCTAGCATCTTGTCTCACACCCAGGACATCATACAAAGTCATCTGCAAGAATGTACAGTCCCTAATGATATGGTTAAGTACTGTAATTACTATTATGGTACGTACTACCTTCAGGTCAGGTGTTTTGTAGTCACAGCAGTATAGATTCACTCGTTGGGTGTCAACCTTCCTTTCCATACAGTGGTACCTTGAGTTATGAGCAGTTCCCAACTCGAACAATTATGTAAGTGAATTTTTGTAAGTGCTTTTGTAAGTGTATTTTTGGGGGTCTGAAACGGATTAATCTAATTTACATTATTCCTTATGGGAACAAATTCGTTCAGTATCGGCACTCGAACAGCCATCTGGAACAAATTAAGTTTGTAACTCGAGGTACCACTATACTGTTATGCTATTAGGCTACTTCAATTTCTGTTTTCAAAAATCTAAGTAATGAATTATACAAGAAATTAAAGCAAAACTTCGGAAACAAGTTTGTGGAAGTTAATAAATGAACCAAACCCAGATATAGTAACAATTCCTAATTTCAGTTTATCATAAAGTCTCTTTTTACTACATAAGCTATTTCTCGCCATAATTACTAATCATGTTTTATAAAACTTATTAATTAGTCAACTAAGAATCATTCCAATATGATTTAACTGACAATTTTATTACTGCAGTAAAAACTAGAGCTAATAGGACAGCACAGGACAATCAAAATGAGATTAAAAAAGAACTAAAGATTAATATTTAATTTGCACAGTGACCAGCAACCAGCCAGGGAGATATTACTGTCACGTCATGAGTGAAATGGAACCATATTTTGTACTGACAGGATTGCTGGTCTTATTTTTCTGTCCCAAACATGCAAGGTGGTGGGAAAAACCTTACGAACATCAACTTACATTCACTATTCACTGAGCTTTTTATTTCCTGTTACCTAGTCTTTATTTTAGTAATATTATCTATTTAGTTAACCTTTTCGGGGTTGGTGCCGTACTAGTACTTTTACGAGCAGGGGTTGGTGCCGTACTAGTACGCCCAAATTCTAGCGGCCTCAATTTAAGCAGAAAACGTCTGGTAGGCATACATATGAAAGAATGGGTCTGTGTGGTCAGTGTGTGCAGTATAAAAAAAAATCCTGCAGCACACACTGCATAATGAGAAAAAAAAAATGAGTTTTTTTTTATTAAAACAGCGACTTTGCAGTCGATTTTCGTATGGTATTTATTGACGTATTCTCGTTTTATTGGTCTCATTTGATAGAATGGAAGATATATTATAGAAATAGAGATGATTGTGATTGGTATGACAATGACAAGTACCTTGAAATTGAGCTCAAAGTAGCGAAAATGTTCGATTTTTGACGATGTTGAAGAGTAAACAAATCATACCATGCGTCCAATACACATCAACTGGCGAGTCTTATATTCATGCACAAGTGCTCTGATATTATTTATACCATTTTTACAATGATGCAGTTGTATACATAACAGTAAATCTTCTATTTTTGTGTGAGAATAAAAATTAAAAATGGAAAGCAAAAGTAATGGAACAGGGGCCTGAAGACGTGGGTAATAAACAGAGAACATGTTATTTTAGTGCCAGGAATGTCTGCCTTGTTTACTCTGGACCCTATTTTGAAATTGGCATCGTTTGAAATTTGTGTGAAATTTGAAAATTGCCATTTTCTGACCACCATTTTGGGTAGATGAAATTGGTAAATAAGCGCTTTCTTGTACTCAATCGATAGAAGAAATTGAGTTCTAGCGAAATAGCTATAATTTTAGGAGACTGGAACATTGGAATTTGTCGAAAATAGGGCTCAAAGTGGGCGAAATTGCCGATGCGTCAGTGTCATAGATACCGCGAACTTCGCGAAAGCATAATTCCGTTAGTTTTTGATCAAATTTCATAATTTTGGTGGCGTTATGATCGGAAAAAGATTCTCTATCGTTTCATAAGAAACAAATATTATTTTTTTTCCAAAAAATTTTCGACCCCTGGAACACGTTTCCGAGAAGGCCTGTCGACCCCCAAAGGGTTAATGAGGCCTAGTGAGGGTTTATAAACTGTTGAACCAATGACAAATGAAAGATCCTAGATAACACATCACCAATAAACACGATTAGAACTAAATCATGGATGATCAAGACACATTAGATTTGATTCTAAGGTTACAGGATAAAGGAAAATGGGTGTGACATATATGCCGAGATGAAAGCTTTTGAGGAAACACTGAAAAAATATGTTTGCGAAGCAGGTCACTGAAGGTAATGTATCACTTTCTCTGCTGTAAAGAACTTGCATCCAACAAGGAAAGCAATTCACAGGTGTTTGTGGAATGAACATAGCCTAGTTACCTGAAGGTTACCTCAATATGATTTATGGGGGTCACCATCTTCACAGCCAAGTCCCAGACCAGGC
Organism: Cherax destructor; assembly: GCA_009830355.1. NCBI lineage: Eukaryota > Metazoa > Arthropoda > Malacostraca > Decapoda > Parastacidae > Cherax > Cherax destructor. Next base: position 693,010 of record WNWK01000164.1, on the reverse strand, counting down.
CTCCTAGTTTATGGCCTGATCAACCAGGCTGCTGGTTCTTACTGCATTCAATCCAATGTACGTACCACAACCCAACAGATCCAGAGCCAAAATAAATTTAACCTTTCCACTAAAATCTCAAAATAACAGTTTGCACATGAAATACTTGTACATGAAATTCTGTGGTGTACACAGATTGTATGCATTGTAAGACTTTAATGCTGAGTCCTGCCAAGTAGATGATTTTGCTCCGATTATTAACCCAGAGAGTTAGTAACCAACGATAACCCAATGGTCAGTTTGTCATTGAGAACTGTCTTATTTTCATTGGGGTTCTTAAATCCTAGGAGATTCATTGGCAACTTGGCATTCATTGGATTTTCAGTTGTCGCCTGGAAATTATAATGGAGACCCAGTATTCACTGGGGACACTGTAGTTTCAGGTAACTTGGTAGATGCTGGTTATTTACTGGTTATTGATGGAGCTGTTGTCATTGTGACAAAGTGGATTAGACCTTGGGACATCACTTTAAAAAAAATACAAGCCATGATGTTTACCTCTACAAAAACTGGTTGAAGGCACAGTGGAAAGGCATAGAATTAGGGGGGAAGGGGGGGGAATGACAAATGTACAAATGTAAAACAGGAATATAAAAAAAAAAAGTGCTGAAAATATCTAAACCAAGTAAAGACTTGTAGCAATGGATTTAAGTTAAAAAAAAATTTAGATTTAGAAAGAATATAAAAGAGTACTTGTTTGGCAATAAAGTTTTAAACGAGTGGAACAACCTTCCAGTTAGTGTCATTGGGCATGTAAGTGTGTGTGAGTCAGGCCTACCTAGCATGGAATAATAGGTCTAATAATAGGTCTAGTGCAGTGTTCCTTTGTTCCTATGTTCTCTCCTCAAGGATGTGACCCACACCAGCAGCCTAACATTTAGGTACTTACTTACTGCTAGGTGAACAGAGACAGCAGGTGTAAGGGAACATGCTCAACGCTTTACCCCGTGCCAGAGAGCAAACACTGATCCTTTAGTGTCTGAGCTGAAGATGCTACTAACCCAGTCATTAACTATAGCCATTTATCTTGCGTCAAGGTGCGGCCCTCTTCACACATTTAACTATCTAGTGTTACCCACTTGTGCAGAAAGGTCAGGGATCACTGTCAAGGTATCCCACAAGAGAAAAGTTGTACGATTTTCAAGGACCATAATGGCAATAAGTCACTTTGTCTTTTTTGGGTTATCCTAGGTAATTTACACTATGTATGATAATTGTACTTATGTGTACCTGTGCCTAAATAAACTTACCAACAACTTCACGGACTGTGTTTTGAGCAATGGTTGCACTTGCTGTTTTTAACATTTACTTACACTTCACTGCTAACTTATACATGTTAATAACCATAATAAAGTAATAAATATCCTCATTGTCACGGCAAAATTAACCAATCATCATATTAGGCTTAACTACCAGGCCATCTGTTCTATTACTAATGACAGCATTGAGAACCTTTAATAAAGGAAACAAGTATTAAGCTCATTTATTCCAGCTATCGTTTTTCACCGGTGGTAAATGGATAAAATAAACAAGACAAAAAATTTGTAACAAATCGGCAGCAGGCGCCTTCATTAAATATCCAGCCATACCCTCCCTAGCGAGCGCCTTTCACCCCCTGGAAACAGGTGAAACTTGGTCCCCTGCAGAGCAGCAGCAGCACCTAGCAGGTGAGCAGAGCAGCAGTGTGGAGTTACCGTAGAGGAGTGGGAGGTGGAGTGGTGAGGGGAGCAATAAAGACTGCTGGATACTGATGGAGGATTCACTCGACCTCTTTGTTTACGTCTCGGCCATCTCTACACTGCTGCCACACATGTCTCCTAACACACCCTTCCTTAACACACCTCTATATTACCCAGTAATTAACTACCAATCAACCACAGTCAGGATTTAATACTACATTATTCGCATATTTTAATTTTAAAGTCGAAGTCTTTGTTTTACGGCTACAAATCAAGTTAAAACACCCTTGAGTATACAACTTACCTGGTACACTGCAGGTGTGTAACCGTTTTCTTTTGAAATACAGAATAACTCAATTATCTATCTTATTCCAATAGATTTATTTCTTATATACTAAAAGTTTCGTAGTTTAAAGCCAAAGGAAGAGTTTCATGGCTTACAGATGACGTGGCATACAATATAGATGGAAGAGAGGGTGTCCACGAGCCCCTCCTCAACAAGTAAAGAGAACGGGAACATACAACTTCAAGTCCACTAAACTGAAAGGCAAAAACAAAGCATTAAAAAATATATACAGTATATGTAAACTTTCTATAACAACAACGGGTTTGGAGGCTCATGTCCGGCAGCTCGTGGTAACAAAGATATTATAAATAGAAGTGAAAGGATGGTCTTGCAATCTAAAGCAGCCGCCGCAGCATCTGAAGAAGACAGTAGATAATAAACGTATTATTATTATTATTATTATTATTATTATTATTATTATTATTATTATTATTATTATTCAAGATCCTCTCAAGGGAGGCTCTCTGATGCCAGTGATGGGCTCTTAATCCAAGGAGTCGGACTTGCCCTCCCCTTCCTTGGATTGAACCTGAATGCTTCCCAGGGACTACATGACCCCTATGGGTATAGTGCTTTTCCATAATAATAATAATAATATATTGCTACAAGATTCATAACACAAACTGTAAAACTGAACGCAACAGGAAGCAGCTGAAAACCTAATTCCATTGGAAAGTATACAAACAAATGTATTTCGGTCGGTGCTCTGAGAGGCATCCTTTGTTTCTGACCATGAACTGTAGCTCAGCATTCTAGAGATAGCAGTTGTATCTCAGTGCATGAGGCCCGGTTAGGAATCAATTGCATGATGGAAGATTGTTGAATAGTCTTGGGCCCTTGCACTTAATGTGTTGTTTCTCGGTGTACTCATGTCACCTCCGCTTTTCCCTGTTCCAGGGAGTATAGGTCAAGGGATTTCAAATGTTCTCAGTAATTAAGGTACTCAACTAAACTTACGTGTACAGTGAAGGTTCTCTGTACATTCTCTAGAGCTGTAAATTCGCCTGCCTTAAAAGGACTGTTGCTTTAAACCTCTGATGTATATACCAGGACATATGTGTTTAGTTACTTTTAGCTGGGGGCAGAACAAGAGAGTTTAAGAAAGCCAGGAATGGCAAGAGAGTGATCTGAGAGACTCAGAGTCAGGAAGAGTTCTAGTAGGCTGCAGTTTTCTCAAGAGATTGAGAGAGCAAAGTGTGAATACCAGAAAAGTCCAGGTTCCTCTTAGAAACCCCCCACCCCTCCTTTTCAGTAATATTGCCCCATTTTTGTTCAGGGATATTTTGAGTTATATTCAGTGTAGAAATTAACTTCTAAATATCTCATGGATATATGTATATAAACTACAGTATATACTCCCAAAAAGGAAGATAACGTGATTCAGTGATACGTGGATAGTGGTGAACCAGTGTGTTGACCAACCCATGGCCCAGTACCAGTGTGTACCTCTACCAGTGTCACTCAAATGCTCAATCCTCTCTAAATTCCCAAACCACGTCAAACTCTCTTTAGCCCTCTGAATTATACTTTTGGGAACTCCACGCTCCTAATTCTCTGCATAATATTCACACCAGACGTCACACTCAAACATGACATCCTCACTGTGTTATTGTTGCAACGTGTAAAGTCCATGCTTCACACCCATGTAACAGTGTTGGTACCATTATACTCTGTACACTCTCCCCTTTGCATCCATGGACAGCTTTTTTGTCTTCATAGATGTTTCAACGCACCACTTATGTTTTCCCCCTCGTCTGTTTAATGGTTCACATCTTTCATAGACGTATCTGCCTACGAGAACACTTCCAAATATCTGAACACATTAAATTCCTCCCTCCTATCTGATATATCCAATCTTTCATTGCCTAGATATTTTGTTACCTTTATCACCTTGCTCTTTTTTGTTTACTTTTAATTTCCTTATATGATGACGATTCTGCTTGTGCAGGTCGGGATTGTCTCCTCGTCTCCTACTCTCCCTGCATTATTGATCGTCCTGCTAAGTGGGCCACTTAACATGGGTTAAAATTTTCTGCTGCTCAAGCACGCCTGATAACCATCACACGATGGCTTGTCATCCCACAGCCTATTTTATACCTGTATGAACATAAGATAATAGTGTAGCATTGCAGTAGGCCTACTGGCCCATGATAGGCAGGTCTACTCACACCCACTCCTGTCCAAACTATTTTTAAAGCTACGCAAAGTGTTCGCGTCACTGACGCAACTTAGGGGTTTGTTTTACTCATCCACAAGTCTACTGCTAAACCAGCCACTATCTCTCGTTCACAGACTGTCAGCTGTCGCTAATATACTGCTTACTTAATACATCACGAGATGGTTGACATAAGTCAGATCCTCAGAGATGGGTTATTACAGAACGGAGGCTACCACAGACAGTCATTACATTAGTGGTGTACAGTACCAACTAGTTGACGAATAACACAACGTGTAATACCTGGGTATACTTATTGTGAGGACGTCTTCACAATGAAGCCAGGCAGGTGCAACACAAATGTCTGGTTCATCACAGATAAACATGTCAAGAGCCTTAGAAAAACTGCGAGAAATGGATGAACACATAGCATTGTTATATCAAGTGTACTGTGAAGTGAGAAGAGGTAACCAGTAAGTTAAAAAAATACATTGAACACAAGATACAATCCAATAATACCACAGACCGGAGGATAGGCGACTCGTCTGGTATGAGAACAGAAAGCAAAGTAATTCGTCCCTTGGTCAGGTCACAAGGTCAAGTATGACGGTAACAAGGTTAATTAAGAAGACCTCCAAGTCACCAGGCGAATCAAACCCAGTGTGGTTGTTTTATGCGGGTTAAAAGTCCATTAACTACACGAGGGGTCACCAGAACTGCTGTATACCACACACCACCAGTCAATAACACTCTTGGTCCAGTGGAACCAGACTAGGATCGAATCTGAATGCCTCACGTTCCATGGGCGCTATGTCATCCCGCCACATACGGGTTTTGTGCTTTCCTCTCGCCCCTGATGAAAATAAAACGGGGTATAGGCTAATGGAGGTACAAATTTTGTTAGATTTTGTGCAATAACTGGGTCATAAGGCTTACCAACTACAACAGGACCATCAAGCCTACCAACTGCAACAGGATCATCAAGCCTACCAACTGCACCAAGATCATCAAGGCTACCAACTGCACCAGGATCATCAAGCCTACCAACTGCACAAGAGATATCAAGCCTACCAACTGCACCAGGGTCATCAAGCCTGCCAACTGCACCAGGACCATCAAGCCTACCAACTGCACAAGAGATATCAAGCCTACCAACTGCAACAGGGTCATCAAGCCTACCAACTGCACCAGGGACATCAAGCCTACCAACTGCACCAGGGCCATCAAACCTACCAACTGTACCAAGATCATCATGTCTACCAACTGCACGAGGATTATCAAGCCTACCAACTGCACCAGGATCATCAAGCCTACCAACTGCACCAGGGTCATAAGGCCTACCATCTGCACGAGGCTCAGACTTGATCCGAGGAAGGGAAAAGTAGCTCCAATTCCTTGAATCAAGAGCCCTCTAACAGCAGGCACTGCACTATTATAGCTCTGGCAACAGCCAATTAGAACTCTGGTTTTCCCACTGGCGCGAAGACACTACCAATGAGAATCTCGATTTAATTTATGGCGTCAAGAAGCCAAAGAACGAGATCAACCAACCACTCAGCAGCCCTCACGTCACTTAGAATTAGCCAGTCAGAACGCGCGTGACAATCTACATCACAGTCTGGCCAGGTAGAGGATTGCGCGCGAAATCTGCGGCGTCTGTGATGCGCAGAGATGGCGCATCACAGACGCCGCAGATGGCGTGTGGTTGCCCACTGCCCTAAGCTTTTTTTTCGTATTTTTCTGTAAATTACTGGTTATTTACACTTACGGTATTTTTACGTGATATTGTAGTCACTGTAGCATATGTGCGAAGCTGTAGAGCTCCCATATATGTAGGAATTATTGAAATTTATAGTTTCCATATCAATTTTAATTTACTGACGCCATTTGTATTTCTTGCAGGAAAGTGTATAATAATAATAATAATAATAATAATAATAATAATAATAATAATAATAATAATAATAATCTTTATTTCTACAAGTACGTACATGTACAAGGTATACAGACCATAGCTGACATCAATGACATACTACTATATAGAAAACCGTTTGTTATGCAGAGCATTTCGGGCAAATTAGGTCAATTTTGTCCCCAGGATGCGACCCACACCAGTCGACTAACTCCCAGGTACCTATTTTACTGCTAGGTGAACATGGACTTTTAGGTGTCTTAAGGAAACGTTCTAATGTTTCCACCCGTACCGAGGATCGAACCACGGACCTGTGTGTGTGTGCAGCGAGAGCGTTGCCTACCAAGACAGTGACTTACTTATTATTGACGTTAACATTTTTCTTGACAAGGCTTCAGTGTGTTGTGTCAAGGTGTTATAACCGCCATCAAGGTGTTATAACCGCCATCAAGGTGTTATAACCGCCATCAAGGTGTTATAACCGCCATCAAGGTGTTATAACCGCCATCAAGGTGTTATAACCATCATCAAGGTGTTATAACCATCATCAAGGTGTTATAACCGCCATCAAGGTGTTATAACCGCCATCAAGGTGTTATAACCGCCATCAAGGTGTTATAACCGTCATCAAGGTGTTATAACCGCCATCAAGGTGTTATAACCGCCATCAAGGTGTTATAACCATCATCAAGGTGTTATAACCATCATCAAGGTGTTATAACCGCCATCAAGGTGTTATAACCGCCATCAAGGTGTTATAACCGCCATCAAGGTGTTATAACCGCCATCAAGGTGTTATAACCATCATCAAGGTGTTATAACCATCATCAAGGTGTTATAACCGCCATCAAGGTGTTATAACCGCCATCAAGGTGTTATAACCGCCATCAAGGTGTTATAACCATCATCAAGGTGTTATAACCGTCATCAAGGTGTTATAACCATCATCAAGGTGTTATAACCGCCATCAAGGAGTTATAACCGCCATCAAGGTGTTATAACCGCCATCAAGGTGTTATAACCGCCATCAAGGTGTTATAACCGCCATCAAGGTGTTATAACCGCCATCAAGGTGTTATAACCGCCATCAAGGTGTTATAACCGCCATCAAGGTGTTATAACCGCCATCAAGGTGTTATAACCGCCATCAAGGAGTTATAACCGCCATCAAGGTGTTATAACCGCCATCAAGGTGTTATAACCGCCATCAAGGTGTTATAACCGCCATCAAGGAGTTATAACCGCCATCAAGAGTGTTATAACCGCCATCAAGGTGTTATAACCGCCATCAAGGTGTTATAACCGCCATCAAGGTGTTATAACCGACATCAAGGTGTTATAACCGCCATCAAGGTGTTATAACCGCCATCAAGGTGTTATAACCGCCATCAAGGTGTTATAACCGACATCAAGGTGTTATAACCGCCATCAAGGTGTTATAACCGCCATCAAGGTGTTATAACCGCCATCAAGGTGTTATAACCATCATCAAGGTGTTATAACCGCCATCAAGGTGTTATAACCGACATCAAGGTGTTATAACCGCCATCAAGGTATCGGCTGTCCTCCTGAAGGAAAATTATCTTGCCCACTGTGAGAGGCTTTTGATCCGAGGAATTTGAGCTTGTTATAGTTGCATGACTTAAGGTTATGAGTCTGGTGAGTATACTTCCTTGCTGCCTCTTACACATATAAGGTAAGTTCTAACTTTGTTATGCCACTAAAGTTCATTTTAATCTTTCACAGCGCTGTATGGCCCATACGGGTTTAGCGTTCCCCTTGAGTGTAATAATAATAATAATGGAGGTGGTGCTTGAGTTTGGCCAAGGTATCACTGAAGGTAGTCAGGGGACCCTGTCAGCCGGACTCGAGTCCTGGAAGTGAGAGGTGCGGTAGCGGACTCGAGTCCTGGAAGTGGGAGGTGCGGTAGCGGACTCGAGTCCTGGAAGTGGGAGGTGCGGTGCCGGACTCGAGTCCTGGAAGTGGGAGGTGCGGTGCCGGACTCGAGTCCTGGAAGTGGGAGGTGCGGTGCCGGACTCGAGTCCTGGAAGTGGGAGGTGCGGTAGCGGACTCGAGTCCTGGAAGTGGGAGGTGCGGTGCCGGACTCGAGTCCTGGAAGTGGGAGGTGCGGTGCCGGACTCGAGTCCTGGAAGTGGGAGGTGCGGTGCCGGACTCGAGTCCTGGAAGTGGGAGGTGCGGTGCCGGACTCGAGTCCTGGAAGTGGGAGGTGCGCTGAAGGAGAGACGAGGATGTAGTCACAGGGTCATCTGAACTGTGATGCCAACACACTTCTGCCAAGACACCTATTGGATGAATGATGGTAAATGTGTTTCCTTTCACCGTGTCATCCTACCATGGTGGGAGACAGCGGCCGATGACTTAAAAAAAAAAAAAAAGTTGGAAAATAGTGGATAAAATTTGCAAAAAAAATCTAAATTATCTTCATTGTATTACTGCTTAATTTCACTTATTTTCTTTATCATATTGTATTTTGGTTTATATCAAAGTTACAATGGTTATGTTAGATTATTTTAATTTATTAGTTTATATATTATTTTCAACTTGCGCTGGTATTTAGCGTCTCCTTCCCCTGACACTATGACTCGCACAGGTTTGGTGCTTCCCCATGAATGTAATACTATGATAGTAACACCTGTAATTGGGACATACTATGATAGTAACACCTGTAACTGGGACATACTATGATAGTAACACCTGTAACTGGGACATACTATGATAGTAACACCTGTAACTGGGACATACTATGATAGTAACACCTGTAACTGGGACATACTATGATAGTAACACCTGTAACTGGGACATACTATGATAGTAACACCTGTAACTGGGACAGAACTTCATAATCTGAGTTTCTTGTCTTGAAACCTCTGTCCCATAAGAACACGGCACTCTTAGTAGTACATCAAGAAGTATTAGACACATGTAGGCCTGCTGGCCTCTGCTAGGCCTGTTCTCAAATCCAAGCCTTGTTCACATACCCAATCTAATTTCTTTTCGCCTGACGCACCACCTGATGCACCACCTGTCTCACCACCTGCCTCACCACCTGCCTCACCACCTGCCTCACCACCTGCCTCACTCATCCTCGCTGCTAGTACACTGCTCTGATGTCTCTATATATAAAAAAACCTGTTTTAGTTTACTCTTCATGAAGACTAATAAACCCAATCTTGGCAAAAAATTTCTTTAATAAATACCCAGAAGTGTACGTAATTCATCTACCCACAGCCAACATCACCATGATGTTACAGTCACTGTTACAACCACTGTTACAGCCACTGTTACAACCACTGTTACAACCACTGTTACAACCACTGTTACAACCACTGTTACAACCACTGTTACAACCACTGTTACAACCACTGTTACAACCACTGTTACAACCACTGTTACAACCACTGTTACAGCCACTGTTACAACCACTGTTACAACCACTGTTACAGCCACTGTTACAACCACTGTTACAGCCACTGTTACAACCACTGTTACAACCACTGTTACAACCACTGTTACAGCCACTGTTACAACCACTGTTACAACCACTGTTACAACCACTGTTACAACCACTGTTACAGCCACTGTTACAGCCACTGTTACAGCCACTGTTACAGCCACTGTTACAGCCACTGTTACAGCCACTGTTACAGCCACTGTTACAGCCACTGTTACAGCCACTGTTACAACAATTTCATATTGATTCAGCCACTGAAACAAAATGTTATTGACGTAAGCAAATACGTATCAGTTACTGTATTCACTAATAGATACTTCAGTAACGTAGTATGGTTAAAAAGTTAGCTAATCACACTTGATCAGTCTCTCCTGAGGCGATGACACCTGACAGCTTCCTGAGGCGATGACAACTGTCAGCTTCCTGAGGCGATGACAACTGTCAGCTTCCTGAGGCGATGACAACTGTCAGCTTCCTGAGGCGATGACAACTGTCAGCTTCCTGAGGCGATGACAACTGTCAGCTTCCTGAGGCGATGACAACTGTCAGCTTCCTGAGGCGATGACAACTGTCAGCTTCCTGAGGCGATGACAACTGTCAGCTTCCTAAGGCTCGACTATGCGCCAGTTGTCTGTCAGATTTAGTTTTTAAGAGTTTTCTCATCTGTTTTACATATTCTGTAATTTCTGAAGAGTTATATGTAGTCTTGAAAATTAAGTCGATTGTTTGTAAGTGGAAGTCAATGTTCTGGTCGACATCCTTGTTATAATCTGAGATGCCTTTCCGAACTATGAATATTCCGGAAACTAATTTCATTTATTTTATTATCGGCATTTACCCAACATTTTACATGCACTCTGGAGGAGTGTGAAATGTAGGCACGTCTCTGGCAAGACAGTGATGGAATGAGTGATGGTGACTGTGTCTCCTCTTTTTCGGGTCACCCTTCCTCGGTGGGAAACGGCCGATGTGTTAATAAATAACTGTTCCTTTTCACTGGCAAATAGTATTAAATATTATTACTGTTAATGCTGAATTACAGAAAATATCTACCTGGATGACGACTAATAAGCTTACTCTCAATACTGACAAGACCTATTTCATTCAGTTTGGAAACAGAGCCACAAATGTTCCACTTAACATAACGCTCAATGGTTCACCCATCACAAGACTCACAGAGAAAATTCCAAGGAATCCACCTTGACAGTAGCCTTAAATTCCAAACACACATACAACACATTTCCAAGAAAATCTCAAAGACAGTAGGCATATTATCAAAGATACGCTATGTGCCTCAATCAGCTCTCCTTGCACTGTATCACTCACTCATCTATCCTTATCTCACCTATGGAATTTGTGCATGGGTATCAACAACATTATATCACCTTAGACCACTCATAACCCAGCAAAAGGCTGCAGTCAGAATGATAACAAATTCCCACTCTAGACAGCATACTCCACCAATATTCAAAAGCCTAAAACTACTCACCTTAAAGAACATTCACACTTATAATTGTGCCTACTACATACATAGAACTCTACATTCTAATATAAACACTCCACTCAAAATTCTCCTCACCAACTTTAACAAGACCCATGACCATAACACAAGACATAGATCACTTTTTGATATACCCCGTGTCCATATCACCCTGTGTAAAAATTCTATGCACATAAAGGGCCCCAAAATCTGGAATTCATTACCAGTAAATACTAAAATAACCTTGTCTGAACATCAATTTAAGACTCTTCTCAAGAACCACCTACTCACCCTAAACTAAATACTCATACTGTAAACTACTTTCACCAATGCTCACTGTTATTTTCCTATAATATAATTTCAATGTTTACTATTGATGTAACCATCCTACAAAACACTTGTCACAATGTAATATCCCCAGATTGTAATTTGAGTAAATCTATTAACTGTTATAACTAATGTTTAACTAAAACAAACTCAATCAATTTCTCTAGTATTAAGTAGTCTATAAGCCATTAATTAGATTTAGTCTGCCCATAATGCCATAGCATGATAGTGGCACTCTTTGCACTTCAGCTCATGATTGTAATTACAAAATCTCGATGTAAACTTCCAATGAAATAAAAATATTATTATTAAACAGATGTGGGAGCGCGGTGTAGGGGCGGGCAGCAGTTAGACTCCCTCTCACCCAACACTCTGCTATATACCTGGGGTATACCTGGAGAGGGTATCGGGGGTCAACGCCCCCGCGGCCCAGTCTGCTCTGACAGAAGCTATATTCTCTAACACAGGTAGACTGAAAAGGGTTAACGGTGTACTGTGTAACAGGGGACCTATTTCAACAGTACCTGTAGTGAAATATCTTGGAATATCCTTTGATCCATTCATGTTAGGTTAGCTGATGACGAACAATGTAGTCAAAAATAACTAATGCCAAGATATAGTTCCTTTTTAGAGAGGCACAGTGCTTATGTAAGCCAGCCTGTGCCAAGCTCTCGTACAGTGCCACGTAGATTATCCTAAGAAAAAACTGAAAATCAGACTACAAGTTACCCAGACTAAGACGGTGAGATTCATCCTGGACCTGGACCTGGACCTGGACCTGGACCTGGGCTCAAGGGAACATGTAAGCCAGCATGAATTACACCAACTGGAAATGCTTAATGATTCAGGTAGGATAAGCCAGCTGAAGTGACATCATGTTTACAACATTGTTCACACTGAGGCTCCAGAATATCTTATTGCAGATTTTGTTAAGGTTAGGAACCAAAACTATTAAGGAACTAGTAGAAGTGAACACGATTCAGTAATACTACAGTAGATGGCCAGTTCTCTAGCACCTTCTATTACACAGTCATAAATACCTGGAGTATACCTGGAGGGAGTTTCGGGGGTCAACGCCCCCGCGGCCAGGTCCGCGACCAGGCTGGAGTGGAATGGGTTACCTAACAGCTCTGCTAGGACTGTCAGGTCGCCCTTTCAGTCCACCATATCCTGATAGACAGTCCTGTCTACCATATCCTGATAGACAGTCCTGTCTACCAGAGTCACACAACACTTCCGCCAGCTACCTCGCTCCAGCACTCTGATCACCTTGCTCAACTTATGTTAAACTGATATATTAGTTTGTGTCTCCTTACACCTGTTGTCCCTGTACACCTAGCAGTTAGTAGGTACCTGGGTGTTAGTATCTTTACACCTGTTGCCACTGTTCACCTAGCAGTTAGTAGGTACCTGGGTGTTAGTATCTTTACACCTGTTGTCCCTGTTCACCTAGCAGTTAGTAGGTACCTGGGTGTTAGTATCTTTACACCTGTTGTCCCTGTTCACCTAGTAGTTAGTAGGTACCTGGGTGTTAGTATCTTTACACCTGTTGTCCCTGTTCACCTAGCAGTTAGTAGGTACCTGGGTGTTAGTATCTTTACACCTGTTGCCACTGTTCACCTAGCAGTTAGTAGGTACCTGGGTGTTAGTATCTTTACACCTGTTGTCCCTGTTCACCTAGCAGTTAGTAGGTACCTGGGTGTTAGTATCTTTACACCTGCTGTCCACGTTCACCTAGCAGTAAAATAGGTACCTGGGTGTTAGTCGACTGGTTGAGTCGCATCCTGGGGACAAAAATTAATCTAATTTTTCCTGAAATGCTCAGCATAACAATAGGTTTTCTATATAGTAGTATGTCATTGATGTCAGCTATGGTCTGTATACCTTGTACATGTAGAAATAAAGATTATTATTATCATTATTATTATTTAAGACAATTGTAATCTCATGAACTTACATACTATCTATAAGTAAGTAAGTTTATTCAGGTATACACAAATACAGTTACATAGATTATCATACATAGCAGCATGTGTGTAGAGAACCCAGGATAACCCAAAAAAGTCAGACAGAGTGACTTATTTCCATTGGGCACTTTGGGAAGTGCCAGACTAGCAAAGGTCATGACGCTCCTAGGTCATGGTAGGTAATCAGATATGATCCAAGAGCAGCTCCAATTGCTTGGATCCAGAGGCCACACCGGCACTCAAACACCTTGAAGAGTAGTTACTGCTAAATTTGAATCCGTTTTCTGTGATGAAGTGGAGGTTGTGAGAGCAGCTTGGGAGGAGAGTGTTGTTAGCCCCGCCCACCAGCCAGGCCACGCCCCCTCACTCCCACTCAGTAAACACAAGCTCTCTCACCTGTCAACATGCTCAGAGCCTCTCAAAAATATATAGCCCTCCATAATTTTATGAACCCCCGGGTTCAACTATATTGAAGGCAAATTTGCATATGTTTTTACAGAGAGCTTCTTAAAATATCTACGATGTTTCTTTACATCAGAATCATTTTAACCTAATATAATCCAGTCAAGTTGTATGTTCAGGTTTGATGGAACACTTGTGAAGATTTATGGTGCAGAATAAAATAAAGACAAGTTGATAAGTCACATGTGCAACACCTAGGTGTCCTTACTGGTGAGAAACAAGCTACGCAAGTGTGGCACATGTGTCTCACTCATCAGAGTTTAAACATTATTTTGTTAATTTCGAATATTCTAATGTATTAATAAGCGGGAACAATGGACGAAGACTCGAGCCTTGGTCCTGGCAGGAGCAAAGTCCAACACTGTACCAATGAAGCTTACAAAAGGAAGAATTTTAAACAAAGAGCACTTCTGTGACATGTCTGCATCAGCGGCAGCAACTGTGACCTTACTCAGTGTCATCCCACAGCCACAGAAACTCTCTTGGTGCCACGAGAGTTTCTGGAGCTATGGGAAGAGACATTAATGTCACACATGAGTCTTATGTCTGTTTCCCAGCATTGTGGGTTTAGTGCTTAGCTATAATAATAATAATAATAATAATAATAATAATAATAATAATAATAATAATATTAATAATAATAATAATAATAATAATCATACCTGTTTCCCGTTTCTCTTCCTGTATTACAAGGAGGGGAGGGCTACCACCCCTTGGATTAAAAACCTTTCACCAGTAACAAGTCACAGACCTTGAAGGCAGAGTTACTGCCAGTGATACCAGAAGTTCATCCTTCAAGGTAGACTCAGTACTAATGAAAGGCTCTTCATCCAGGAAATTGGAGCTGCTCTCCTTCATACCACTAAAAAAAATAATGGTCTCTGACCAGTGTCAGTACACCTGGTCTGTGGCCACACATGACACAGTGTTGCTACACCAGTCTCACAACACCTGGTCTGTGTTCACACATGACACAGTGTTGCTACACCAGTCTCACAACACTTGGTCTGTGTCCACACATGACACAGTGTTGCTACACCAGTCTCACAACACTTGGTCTGTGGCCACACATGACACAGTGTTGCTACACCAGTCTCACAACACTTGGTCTGTGGCCACACATGACACAGTATAGCTACACCAGTCTCACAACACTTGGTCTGTGGCCACACATGACACAGTATAGCTACACCAGTCTCACAACACCTGGTCTGTGGCCACACTTGACACAGTGTTGCTACACCAGTTTCACAACACCTGGTCTGTGTCCACACATGACACAGTGTTGCTACACCAGTCTCACAACACTTGGTCTGTGGCCACAGTAATAAGCCACTGGGCTTCCCTACCTCCTCCTCCCTCTCTACCCCATCCCTCTCCCTCCCCGGAGCATTCTCAGCTTCTATAAAGACTACCGGAGTAGCGAGTCCACACTCAATATCACCTCGCCGGGGTAAACACACTGCTCGACTCCTCCTCACACTACTCTCTCATTCACAGCTCCCGTAAGGACTCACTCGGGCAGGAAATCGGCCAAAGGAGCCGCACTTTTGTGCTGAAGGATGGGAGATTTTGTGTGAATTATGGCGAGGCGGCTGTGTTTATCCAGAGGGACCATCAGAGGGGCTGTATAGGGCTGCAAGTGAGGGACTGTTTCTGTTGGCTGGTGGGGGGCAAGGAGGGGGGTTGTATAGGGCACATGAGGGGTGGGAAAGGGAGGTGTAAAGTACAGAAGGGGAGGAGGGACACAGTAGTGGTGGGGGAAGGCTGTTTAGGGCACAGGAATCGTGAGGTAGGGTAGGCAGGGGTGGTATAGTACACAGGAGGGTGCAGGGAGAACTGGTATTATACATGGCAGGGGTTAAAGTGGGAGCCAGATTATAATTAACAAAAATGGAAGTGTTTAAAATCTCTCTCATATTAGGCGACGCGAACCAATAACAAGACGCCTGGTCTAGGACCTGGCTGAGAGGCCTGGTCTAGGACCTGGCTGAGAGGCCTGGTGACTCCAGAAAGGGTCTACAGGTAGCTATAGTTATTACTTAAGTCTTGTAACTCAAAACTCAACTCAAAATCACTATAACACCCTGTGAATGCATCTGGGGAGACATCACCCCTCCGGGTCAGTCAGGCTGTTGGTGCTAGCCTCCCGCTGATCTGTTTTGAAGGGAATTATCAAATTCGTTCTTGAGTCTCCGTCAGATTTTTGCTTTTGAAGCAGCAAGAGCATATAAATGCACAAGAGGCCTAATAAAGAGGCATCAAAAGGGTACCTGTTTACAATTTCTTTTCACCAGTTACGAGGAAATCTAGAAAACTTAGTAAAAATATATAGTATTAAATCTTCACTAACACGATACTTCGACATATATTATACTTTCTATCTGTATATTTCTCAGTGGACAGTGAAAAACACTGTTCAAGAAAGTAACCAGAAGGCTGACCACATACTTTACATTTAGTTTGATCAACATGGCTCAGGCTTGTATTCAAGCCTGAGCCTGGCCATTACAACAGTCTGTTTACATTGCAAGTTGCCCATATATATGCTTATCAACGTCCATGTTATTATTATTAAACAGCCATCAAATCCGTATGGGTCACACAGCAGGATATTGAAAACCCTTAGAACCTTTACTCTTGGTAAGTTGTCTCAGCGTAGTCGCTGCAGTCCAGCTTTTCACTGTGAACGATCTACTGTGTCTCCTGCTTTTTATGAGGAGATATTTCAGTGTGTAGATTTAGATTCAGTCCCTCCAATTCTTACCAGATGAAAATTATTAAATATTCCTCTCGCCTGAGGCCCAAGGCGCTTGTGAAATTTCTCTGAACATTCTCTAAATCTGCCATTTTACCAGTCTTAAAAGGGGGATTGTTGGAGTACACTCTCAAGCACTTGCACTCTAGAGAGTGCGCTCTAGAGAGTGCAAGTGCTTGAGAGTGCCTTCATAGGTTTGGAATATCTTGTTTAGTAAGTTATTACTTCTACTTTGTGAGAGTTTCACTAAAATTCTCTTTTAAAACAATCAAATAAGTAAAGACTTGAGTACAAGTCACATTACTCAAGAAATGACACGGCTGTAAACAAACCAGGGTACTGGTGGGGATAGAACCCATGGCGAGTGAGTGGTAAAACTCCAGGCCAGTGCGTAAACCACTGGGCCAGCTGGCTACAATAAGATTCATCCAACTAGGCATGACGGCTTTGAGGGGACTTGAGCTAGAGTTCGTCACGGCCACGCTGGCGGGAGATTCATTTGTAAGGACTTGCATTTGTGGTCACAGTGGTGGCCCATGCTAACCTTCCTATGGTGTACAAATATACCTAGTTGGATTAATCTTATTGTAGCCAGCTGGCCCAGTGGCTAACGCACTGGCCTGTAGTTTCACAATTTACTTGCCATGGGTTCGAACCCCACCCGTACCGTGGCTGCAACATTTCTCAAAAAATGTCAACATTTTTGAAAAAAGAGACAAAACGACGTTTCGGTCCATATGCCGGACGAGTGGCAAGTCAGGTGTGACTCGACTGTAATCCAGGATGGACCGAAACGTCGCCATAATTTTATTTTCTTAAATATGGAAGGAAACTTGAAGTTTCCCACCGGTGGGAAGTTACTAAGTTTGCATTCCCAGTATTTTTTTAAAAGCTTAAGACCAAACTTGGGGCCAGAGTTAACACTGGTTTATAATGGTCCAGGATAACCAGGTCCAGGATGACCTGGTCCAGGATGACCTGGTCCAGGATGACCTGGTCCAGGATGACCTGGTCCAGGATGACCTGGTGCAGGATGACACAGGGTGACCTGGTGCAGGATGACACAGGGTGACCTGGTGCAGGATGACACAGGGTGACCTGGTGCAGGATGACACAGGGTGACCTGGTGCAGGATGACACAGGGTGACCTGGTGCAGGATGACACAGGGTGACACAGCAACTACAAGTATCTTCAAGGCTTGTTAGGTCGACACAAGTGACTGGTCAGGGTTATACTTCATACCTCTGGTTATAAAGACATGGATATACATGGCTTGAACATGCACAGACGTGGATGGATGTAGATGGGTATGGACGGGTATGGATGAACATGGCTGGGCATGGATGCGTATGGATGAGTGTGTACAGCTGTAACAGCCTCTGGAGCGGTGGTATAGAGGTGCTACTCTACGTACCTCTGGTAATCCCGGTTAACCCGCGACCTTTCTCGTATTTCACAGGACAACGCCTCCTTTACCTCACACCGCCTCCCCCTTCCCTCAACCTCCCCTCTATTTCCGCACCCCCTCCCCGTCCACCAACCCCCATCCTTCCCCCTTCCCTTTCCCTTTACCTCAGCCCCCTTAGACGGTCACTCAATGGTTGGTAATCTTAACAATTAGGATACTTCCATTGTAACACCAGAGAGAAGTGTAACGTGAGAGAGGGGCCGAGTTACGGTAATATACGCATAATTTCCTGCGTATTTAGGCTGTCAGGTCGTATAGCAGCGCCACTAAACCAGTTGGGAGCATTTTCACACCTCCAATTAGGCAGGAAATGTACTATCATTGTGTTGACAGTGAGGTGTGTCAGAGCAGTGTTGATGCTGGCTGTCTGTGAGCAGACAGTCCACACTACCTTCCCTCCACACCACCTTCCCCCACACCACCTTCCCCCACACCACCTTCCCCCACAATATCTTCCCCCACACCTGGGCAAGACACAGTATGAAATAAGGACAAGTGTGAAGACACGTGTGCAGTGTTACGATGTCTTATTGAGGAAACATTTCGCCCATGAATACCTTCTTCAGTCCTGGACTGAAAAAAAGTGATTTAGGTCGAAACGTTTCGTCAGTAAATATGTTAACAGTGCACGTATCTTGTTACCCCCACATCACTACACTGTCCACACATTTTATTCATGGGGAGCGACAGAGAGAGAGAGAGAGAGAGAGAGAGAGAGATATTAACAGATCTAAGAGGTGAATTCAGTGCAACACCATCAATATGTTTACAGAGTTTAACATTGAACTAGAAGACAGAGTCTTGGACAGACAATTTCAACAAGGAACTCAATTATTTCTCCAAGTCCCTCCACCAATTCAAATTCGACAAATAAAGAATTACCTCAAATATTATATATTTCTGATCAAGATACATTGGTAAATAAAGATCGCACATCGAAGCACGCCAAGATAACATAAAATACAAAGTTTTAGTTCTCAATTTCTTGAGCAAAATGAAGAAAAAACTCTGTACGGTAAATGAGCTTTGATTATGGAAGATTTTTGTAAATGCATCGACTACATTTAGAGACTGAAGCCGAACAGTAAGAAGGTGCTGCAGCAGCAGGGTGACCAAGAATTTAGCTGAGTTATACCTCAAAGTGACACTAGCTGATGAGGTGGATGTCTGCGGGACTTGTTAGTTACACATCTCGATTAGTTAGTTTAATATCTTTATTATGCAGCCCAAATCCATACCGTGGGCGGTAATCAAAAGATTACAGAGGTACGTAATGGGTCCAGGGACTGGACCGCAAAGTTTTGATAGCTGAACAAGTTACAAAGGTAATGAACCATCCACACGTCTATATATCTGGTCACACATCTCCGGTAAATTTACATAGACACAGGTACACATAAGTACAATTATCATACATAGTGTAAATTACACCAGGATAACTTCCAAGAGGTCAGACAAACTGACCTATTACCATTGGGATCCTCGAATAAAAAAAAATTGGATTGGGGAACCATTTAATATCCGAGGGACAGATCCAGGAGCTAAAAAGTTGAAGATAAGTTTGGCCTTGAAAGAGCAACACCGATCAAACTAATGAATTGAGGGACCTGAGAGAGGGACCTCCCACCTCCCACCCAGGCTCACGGACTTGAGATAGGGACTCCCACCCAGGCTCACGACTTGAGATAGGGACCTCCACCCAGGCTCACGGACTTGAGATAGGGACCTCCACCCAGGCTCACGGACTTGAGATAGGGACCTCCTCACAGGCTCACGGACTTGAGATAGGGACCTCCACTCAGGCTCACGGACTTGAGATAGGGACCTCCACCAGGCTCACGGACTTGAGATAGGGACCTCCCACCCAGGCTCACGGACTTGAGATGGGACCTCCCACCCAGGCTCACGGACTTGAAATAGGGACCTCCCACTCAGGCTCACGGACTTGAGATAGGGACCTCCCACTCAGGCTCACGGACTTGAGATAGGGACCTCCCACCCAGGCTCACGGACTTGAGATAGGGACCTCCCACCCAGGCTCACGGACTTGAGATAGGGACCTCCCACTCAGGCTCACGGACTTGAGATAGGGACCTCCCACTCAGGCTCACGGACTTGAGATAGGGACCTCCCACCCAGGCTCACGGACTTGAGATAGGGACCTCCCTCCCAGGCTCACGGACTTGAGATAGGGACCTCCCACTCAGGCTCACGGACTTGAGATAGGGACCTCCCACTCAGGCTCACGGACTTGAGATAGGGACCTCCCACTCAGGCTCACGGACTTGAGATAGGGACCTCCCACTCAGGCTCACGGACTTGAGATAGGGACCTCCCACTCAGGCTCACGGACTTGAGATAGGGACCTCCCACCAGGCTCACGGACTTGAGATAGGGACCTCCACTCAGGCTCACGGACTTGAGATAGGGACCTCCCACTCAGGCTCACGGACTTGAGATAGGGACCTCCCACTCAGGCTCACGGACTTGAGATAGGGACCTCCCACTCAGGCTCACGGACTTGAGATAGGGACCTCCCACTCAGGCTCACGGACTTGAGATAGGGACCTCCCACCAGGCTACGGACTTGAATAGGGACCTCCCACTCAGGCTCACGGACTTGAGATAGGGACCTCCCACTCAGGCTCACGGACTTGAGATAGGGACCTCCCACCCAGGCTCACGGACTTGAGATAGGGACCTCCCACTCAGGCTCACGGACTTGAGATAGGGACCTCCCACTCAGGCTCACGGACTTGAGATAGGGACCTCCCACTCAGGCTCACGGACTTGAGATAGGGACCTCCCACTCAGGCTCACGGACTTGAATGGGACCCACTAGGCTAGGACTTGAGTGGTGTTCCTCCTATTTCAGTATGACTTTCTAGAAGGACTTTTTTGTTTGCACGTGTTCTCTGAAGGACATCTGTGTAGGCGAAACGTTTGGTCAATAAAGGCACCCAGGTGTTGCATATGTCTTGCTCATCATCCTTATTGCAACATGATACTAAGTACTCTGTTTACCTCGTAATTTCAGTATATTTTTAAAGGACTCGGAGGATATTAATCTAAAGTCAGCGTAATTTGATAACTTTTGTACTAATGTACTCAAGTTCATCTAAGATGAATGCGAGTACATTTGTTAGGTAAAAGGACACAACTAATGTGACATTTTATTGTGGCAACGTTTCGCTCTCCAGGATCATCTGTGTCCAGTTACCTAACATCGTGTCGGTAATTCTGCCATTATTACCATTTATCTTCGTCTTAATGTCTTATAATAACGACATCATCTGATTTTCACTCATTTGGCCTTTTAAATTTGTTAAGAGGCAAAGACAGGTGACAAAGAACCGAGGTATACAGTAAGGCTGAGGGACAACAGTGACAGCAGAAGCCCAACACAGATCTGATTTGTTATTGAACTCAGGCGCTCAAACCCCCATAAAAAAAAAAAACGAAGAAAAAAACGAGTGACATTTTAAGTGAGGACCCAGATATCTTTATTACAGAAAAATGGAGGAGCACTGCAGAAGGCCTACTGGCCCGTACCAGGCAGGTCAGTAACAATTCACCGAGACGGGTTTAATATTAACACCTTGTTTACGTAAGTTTGTGTTATATAAGTGTGTTTACGAAGTGGATGACGGTAAATTTTGTTAGTTATGGTAGAAATTGTCTGTTCACGACATTATTCTCCATGTTCAATGATGAACATTAGGAAGAAAGTGATGGTGTTGCAACGAGTTCTATTCTTGAATTTGACATTGTCAATAATTGTACCTATGAAGCTAAGTGACTTAATAAATGCTTTATGAAATTAAACCTGCATTCTCTCACTCTCTCTCTCTCTCTCTCTCTCTCTCTTTCTCTCTATCTCTTTCTTTGAAGAACAACCACTGTGGAAAGAACAGTGAACTTCCTAGTTCTTTGATAATCTGAAAAATCATGAAAGCGCTTGGAAGTTCACTATTATTGTCATAGTGGTTGTTCTGTGTGTGTATATATATCATAAACAGAGTACTGGGCGGAGACTCGAACCGTGGAACTCAGCCATGGAACTTACAATAGGATAATTCTACAAGCATGGTGTCACGAGTAAGGTTTTTCCATAAAGTTAGTAGATTATTCCAAGAAGTTCTGAAAGGAATCTCCCTAAGTAACTGACCTGTAATGACCTGTCTTGTAACAAGATACTGCAACAATGTCTGGTCTAGTTATCCTTGCAGAAAATCACTATAGTGATCAACGTTTAATTTCAACTGGGAAACAAAAATCCAACAAATATAAAAGTAACGATTTTTAATGTTAAAGTATTTAAGACGATACTTTCTTCTTCTTCTCTTAATAATTTATATACAAGAGTACTCAAGGTTAATATTACTGAAGGTAATACGATTGCCTTCGTAAATATTACTTTAAGGTAACTCTTAAAGTCATGAATTTACATAGAAGTTATAAATACATAGTAATTTCAATGGAAGTAACACATCCATATAAGTAAGAATCTTACGATATAGTCCAACAATGATCCTAAATCCCAAACTCAAATTAAGAGTTCACATAACACTGTCACTTCTGTGTCAGGATCAATGACATGAAAGTAGTGACCATAACTATAAACCTTTCTATAGAATACCGAATCTTGGCTCAACACACACTATTACAATCTATGTTCTATAGTTAAGGAAACAGACACACTTAGAATGTCTGAAAGACATACATCTTAAGAGACAGAGCAGATGACCAACTCTATTAATAACTCTGTTATTCCACCAATACACAGAGTAAACAAAGAGGCATCAACCACACTGTTTCTTAAACAAACAAAAATACATCCTACCTATTTACTTAAATAATAATAATAATAATAATAATAATAATAATAATAATAATAATAATAATAATAATAATAATAATAATAATAATAATAATAATAATAATAATAATAACAACTGATAAGACAGAGAATAATATAAAGCGAAACATCTTAATTTTAGATATTAATGAAGATATTTGCGATATAATATTGAGTTACATTACACTCTTACAGTATTTAAATACAACATTGTGTCCCATACACGAGGCGCAACACATAACAACTGTGACACTACAACTAACACAACAACTGTGACACTACAACCAACACAACAACTGTGACACTACAACCAACACAACAACTGTGACACTACAACCAACACAACAACTGTGACACTACAACCAACACAACAACTGTGACACTACAACCAACACATAATAACTGTGACACTACAACCAACACATAACAACTGTGACACTACAACCAACACAACAACTGTGACACTACAACCAACACAACAACTGTGACACTACAACCAACACAACAACTGTGACACTACAACTAACACAACAATAACTGTGACACTACAACCAACACAACAACTGTGACACTACAACCAACACAACAACTGTGACACTACAACCAACACAACAACTGTGACACTACAACCAACACAACAACTGTGACACTACAACTAACACAACAATAACTGTGACACTACAACCAACACAACAACTGTGACACTACAACCAACACATAACAACTGTGACACTACAACCAACACAACAACTGTGACACTACAACCAACACATAACAACTGTGACACTACAACCAACACAACAACTGTGACACTACAACCAACACATAACAACTGTGACACTACAACCAACACAACAACTGTGACACTACAACCAACACAACAACTGTGACACTACACCCAACACAACAACTGTGACACTACAACCAACACAACAACTGTGACACTACAACCAACACAACAACTGTGACACTACAACCAACACAACAACTGTGACACTACAACCAACACAACAACTGTGACACTACAACCAACACAACAACTGTGACACTACAACCAACACAACAACTGTGACACTACAACCAACACATAACAACTGTGACACTACAACCAACACATAACAACTGTGACACTACAACCAATACGACCAAGTCACAGTTGTGATGGTTGTACAGACATCCTATTGTAAGCTCCATGGTCGAGTGTACAAGTGTCATACCCACCATCACCCACACCACACCATCACCCACACCACACCATCACCCACACCACACCATCACCCACACCACACCATCACCCACACCACACCATCACCCACACCACACCATCACCCACACCACACCATCACCCACACCACACCATCACCCACACCACACCATCACCCACACCACACCATCATCCACACCACACCATCATCCACACCACACCATCATCCACACCACACCATCACTCACACTCCTCCATCATCCACACCTCACCATCACTCACACCCCACCATCACCCATACCCCACCATTACCCACATCCCACCATCACCCACACCCCACCATTACCCACATCCCACCATCACCCACATCCCACCATCACCCACACCCTCCATCACCCACATCCCACCATCACCCACACCCCACCATCATCCACACACCACCATCACCCACACCCCACCATCATCCACACACCACCATCACCCACACCCCACCATCATCCACACTCCACCATCACCCACATCCCACCATCACCCACACCCCTCCATCACCCACATCCCACCATCACCCACACCCCACCATCACCCACACTCCACCATCACCCACATCCCACTTCCCCCACACCTACACCAGCGCCTCGTCCGCCCTCCGACTTATCTAAACATGTCAGGAGAAAATTGCACCAATAACGCGAGCTGAAAGACCCGCTTACCCGCTTAATTGCTTTTTTACCCGGAGAGCCGCGCGTCGCCCTTCATTTGTTCTAACTTACGCTGCGTGTTCGCATCCTTGCCTCTGACTCCGGCTTCAGCTACACCATTTTACCTCATATTATCTTGCGCCAACATTGCTGTCACTTTCACTAACTTCTATGGAAGAATTAAGGTAATTCGGGATAGCCGCATAAAGCAGTTTTAATTGATTTTGTTAGTAAAGTCGCTTTAGTTGGATGTTTTGATGCGGGCCTCGAGGGGTTGAGAGGCGGGAGGAACAGCTGGGTTATAAAAACACGTTTGAGTTTTATATACATTTTTAATTATTTATAATTTGGAGTGGTGTAATGTTGACGGATATTGTTACACCAGTGTTGTAGAATGTTGAAGGTGCAGGTCTGGAGGCTTTGATCTTGTAAAGTAGGTATAGGAGAGCGAGGAGGAGTAAGAAACATTGAGAGGCGTACGGGCGAAACGTTCCTCTCCTGAGTGCTGCCCAGCCTCCCGCCAGTATCTGGATCCTTTTATAACCTCCAAACATTATCGGATCATCACTCGCTAGTAATTATAATTTTAAGCTCCGTTAAGAGCGACAATTAGGCGATAGTTGAAAGAGAAATAATTACCGTCTACAGGGTTGATCAACCCCCCCCCAGCTCCCCCCCAGCCCCATCAACCACAAAGCATGTGGGGGAAATTGACGCAATCAATAATTGCCGAGGCTATTCGAACCCACCTTGAACTAACTCTTTTCTTCCAATAAGTTATTTGAGGAGGCTGATCATGGTAATGAATAAGATATTGTGTGTATGGACTTCAGGAAGACTTCTGATAGAGTCCCACACCGGAGGTTATTGACGAAAGTTGAGGCACACGGAATAGGAGGAGAAATTTTTCCTGAATAGAGGCGTGGTTGACAGACAGGCAGCAGAGAGTTTGAAGAATTAGACACTACCTGGAGTATACCTGGAGGGCATTCCGGGGGTCAACGCCCCCGCGGCCTGGTCCATGGCCAGGGCTCGTGATGGATCAGGACCTGACCAACCAGGCTATTACTGTTGGCTGCGCGTAAACCGACGTATGAACCACAACCCGGCTGATCAGGTACTGACTTTAGGTTCCTGTCCAGCTCCCTCTTGAAGACAGCCAGGGGTCTATTGGTAATCCCCCTTATGTATGCTAGGAGGCAGTTGAACAGTCTTGGGCCCCTGACACTTACTGTTTTGTCTCTTAGCTTACTCGTGGCGCCCCTGCTTTTCATTGGGGGAATGTTGCACCACCTGCCGAGTCTTTTGCTTTCGTAGGGAGTGATTTCGGTGTGTAGATTTTGGACTAATTTCTCTAGGATTTTCCAAGAGTATTTTATCATGTATCTTTCTCGCCTGCGTTCCAAGGAGTACAGGTCGAGGCCCTTCAACCGTTCCCAGTAATTCAGATACTTTATGGTACTTACACGTGCAGTAAATGTTATCTGTATATTCTCTGTATATTGTGCCACATTTGGGAATCTTTTCGCGAGGAAACGTTTCGCCAGCCAGTGGCTTCGTCAGTCCAATATAGAAGAGAACGGTGAAAGATGAGGAGAAAGAGGTAATCAGTCAACTGAGTCTTCAGGCCAAACTGGCCCCTTCCAGGCCAAACTGGCCCACACCAGGTCAAACTGGCCCCACCATCCCAAACTGGCTCCCACAAGGCCAAATTGGCCCCTACCAGGCCAAACTGGCCTCACCAGGCAAAACTGGCCCCCACCAGGCCAAACTGGCCCCCACCAAGCCAAACTGGCCCCCACTAGGCCAAACTCAGTACAAAAATACTTCCAATTACGATACACCAGGGTTTTGAGTTTGAAGCCGAGCGAAAGAGACATTAACTGTCACATGGATACAAATATATTAAAACGGACAAATTTAAATTTTCACAGCTCAATGTGAAAGCCAAACTTTCTTCTAATGAAAGTCACCAAAATCTGAAAGTTTGAAGCCTACCAGAGAAGGCATTCTTCAGTAATTGTTCTGAATCCATCGATTTCACATTTGATAACAATTTCAGTAAAAAAAAAAAATTAACAATTTCAGTAAAAAAAAGTAAAAATTTGTTAACCAATTTCAGCAGAAATTTCAGGCAGACGGTGGAGACTTGGCATCAGCAGACGGTGGAGACTTGGCATCAGCAGACGGTGGAGACTTGGCATCAGCAGACGGTGGAGACTTGGCATCAGCAGACGGTGGAGACTTGGTATCAGCAGACGGTGGAGACTTGGTATCAGCAGACGGCGGAGACTTGGCGTCAGCAGACGGCGGAGACTTGGCGTCAGCGGCGTCGTCCCTCAGACGCGACGCCGCTAACGCCCTGAAGGTCACCGCCAGGAACCTCCTTCAGTTACTCAATGATAATGATTGTTAGTGGTGAATAATGTTGTATAACTGACGACTGGAGACAGTCCACGGACCGGGTGGGGTTTGAACGACTCACTCGCCATGGCTTTCAACCCCTCCCCATGCCGCCCGTTTCGTGGATTATTAATAATATTGGTGGAATTACCCGACGAAATGTGAGGGGAATGGACACAGATGCGAAGTTTCGCTCTCCAGGAACTTTGTCAAGCTCCTGGAGAGCGAAACGTTGCCACAATAAAGTGTCACATTAGTTGCTAGTCATTAGGTAACCCCGGTGGTCGCAACACGCGATGTTTCGGGTCATAAGTGATCGCTGGTGCCAGCAACACAACAACTCAAAACACAGTGTTTCATTACACCTAAAAATACTTGTGTTAGAAGTACCTTTGACCTGATCAGTCCCTCACCCTTGATGTGAGGTGGTCACTCCCTCACTCTCAGTGTGAGGTGGTCAGTCCCTCACTCTCAGTGTGAGGTGACCAGTCCCTCACTCTCAGTGTGAGGTGACCAGTCCCTCACTCTCAGTGTGAGGTGACCAGTCCCTCACTCTCAGTGTGAGGTGGTCACTCCCTCACTCTCAGTGTGAGGTGACCAGTCCCTCACTCTCAGTGTGAGGTGGTCACTCCCTCACTCTCAGTGTGAGGTGGTCACTCCCTCACTCTCAGTGTGAGGTGACCAGTCCCTCACTCTCAGTGTGAGGTGGTCACTCCCTCACTCTCAGTGTGAGGTGGTCACTCCCTCACTCTCAGTGTGAGGTGACCAGTCCCTCACTCTCGACGTGAGGTGGTCACTCCCTCACTCTCAGTGTGAGGTGGTCACTCCCTCACTCTCAGTGTGAGGTGACCAGTCCCTCACTCTCAGTGTGAGGTGACCAGTCCCTCACTCTCGATGTGAGGTGGTCACTCCCTCACTCTCGATGTGAGGTGGTCCCTCCCTCACCCTCGATGTGAGGTGGTCACTCCTACACTCTCGATGTGAGGTGGTCACTCCCTCACTCTCGATGTGAGGTGGTCACTCCCTCACCCTCGATGTGAGGTGGTCCCTCCCTCATCCTCGATGTGAGGTGGTCACTCCCTCACCCTCGATGTGAGGTGGTCACTCCCTCACTCTCGATGTGAGGTGGTCACTCCCTCACCCTCGATGTGAGGTGGTCACTTCCTCACTCTCGATGTGAGGTGGTCAGTCCCTCAAGCCTAGAGAATAGGCGTTAGGCTTGAGGGACTGACCCGGAAGTACCTCTACTGCCTCCTGTGTTGTACTTACCAAACCTCTCCACAATGAAGAGACACAAGTGTTGTACATGTGTCTTAGTCCCCCTCCTCCTGGTCTAACATGTCTTGCCCTGGGTCTTACCCTGGGTCTTGCCCTGGGTCTTACCCTGGGTCTTGCCCTGGGTCTTACCCTGGGTCTTGCCCTGGGTCTTACCCTGGGTCTTGCCCTGGGTCTTACCCTGGGTCTTGCCCTGGGTCTTACCCTGGGTCTTGCCCTGGGTCTTACCCTGGGTCTTGCCCTGGGTCTTACCCTGGGTCTTGCCCTGGGTCTTGCCCTGGGTCTTGCCCTGGGTCTTGCCCTGGGTCTGACTCTGGCTCAAAGCGTAGAGAATCTTCCTGACTTAACATCTAATTCACCTGCCAATTTTCACCAAAATTACGCCAACACCTTTGACCCCCCACCAGAGATGACCTCGTCTTTAACACTGCCTCCTGACCTACCACCCACCTGCCCCTAACAAGGTTTTTAATGTCCGCCTCTGCTAGCGCACGGAGGGTCGAGCCTCCTCCACAACTACGCAGCAGCAGCAGCAGCAGCAGCAGACTTCTTCATTGGTGTACAGAAGTGATGTCATCAGTCCGTCAGTCTTGAAGACGTAGTTCTGAGGAGATCAGTCCCCCCAACACTGAGAAATATTCAGCCTCTCCATCGTTATAAGTATATTTTTAATTAGTCTGTCCATAAAAATCTTGCGCAGCTTCAGGACTAGGATGGACAAATGACCGAGTGAGAAACCGTGGAAAAGGACATCTGTGTACACATGTGTACACCTGTGTACGTACATGAATGGTAGACAATACCGACAAGATGAAAATTAGACACATGTGCAACATCTGGGTATCTTTATTTGTAGACGTTTCGCCCTCCAGTGACTATCAATACAAATTCAAGGACATAATGTGAGGACTGTAGAACTGTATACAAGACATGAGGTGATCAGTCCCTCAGTCTTGGAGTTACTGTAATCGACACAGACATACATACCCAGACACAGACATACAGACAGACCCAGACACAGACATATAGACACACCCAGACACAGACATACAGACAGACACAGACAGACCCAGACACAGACATATAGACACACCCAGACACAGATATACAGACACACCCAGACACAAACATACAGACAGACCCACACATACAGACAGACACAGACATACAGACAGACCCAGATACACACATACGGACAGACCCAGACACAGACA
Organism: Cherax destructor; assembly: GCA_009830355.1. NCBI lineage: Eukaryota > Metazoa > Arthropoda > Malacostraca > Decapoda > Parastacidae > Cherax > Cherax destructor. Next base: position 663,292 of record WNWK01000164.1, on the reverse strand, counting down.
TACAGACACAAACATACAGACAGACCCACACATACAGACCCAGACACAGACACACCCAGACACAGACACACCCAGACACAGACACACCCAGACCCAGACCCAGACACAGACATATAGACACACCCAGACACAGACATACAGACAGACCCAGATACACACATACGGACAGACCCAGACACAGACATATAGACACACCCAGACACAGACATACAGATACACCCAGACACAGACATACAGACAGACCCAGACACACACATACAGACATAGACACAGACCCAGACATGTAACAAGCTTCCTCTCCTAACGTTCTTCACTAAGTGAACCCAGAACCTTTAAAGGGGGTTCTATCACACGACTAACGGAGGTCTTCCCCCTCCCCCCTGGTTGATTTCTAACGCGGCCCCAGGGAGGGTGTGGGGGGGTGAGGCGAAGACGAAGCCAAGGCCAGGGAGGAGGGTTGAGAGGTCGGCGTGGTCCTCACCAGCGTCAACAAAGGCTATTACTGATTCGTATTAAAGCGAAGGAAAACTTGCGAAGAATTGCTAATTTTCCCGGCGACTCATTGCCATATTAGGAGATTAGCGGCACTCGGGGGGGGGGGAGGTCGTTTGTGGGGGTTAATGGTCTTTCAGGGTGGGTGGGGGAGGAGAGAGGGGAGGAGGGGGAGGAAGAGTGTTGGAGGAAGGTGTGTGTGTGTGTTGAAGAGGAGTGTGGTGATTGAAGGTGTTAAAGGAAGGGGGAGCAGAGATCCCTCCCCACCTCCCTTCATATCTCTCTCTCTCTTTCTCTCTCCCCTTCCTTCATCTCTCTCTCCCCTTCCTTCATCTCTCTCTCCCCTTCCTTCATCTCTCTCTCCCCTTCCTTCATCTCTCTCTCCCCTTCCTTCATCTCAACTGGTTGTCTTTAACTCTGCATGTCAAGTGAAGGTATGACAGGGCACACAGATGGTCAGTAGAAGCCAGGTGGTGGCACAGGTGGTCAGCCTTGGTTATGGGGATGAGAGATATCGCCTGTTATATATGTGTGTGTCTGGATATATCTGTGTATGACTCGCAGGTCACAACACAGCAGTGCTGTGGCAGGTCACAACACAGCAGTGCCGTGGCGGGTCACAATACAGCAGTGCTTTGGCGGGTCACAACACAGCAGTGCCGTGGTGGGTCACAACACAGCAGTGCCGTGGCGGGTCACAACACAGCAGTGCCGTGGCGGGTCACAACATAGTGTCGTGGCGGGTCACAACACAGCAGTGCCGTGGCAGGTCACAACACAGCAGTGCCGTGACGGGTCACAACACAGCAGTGCCGTGGCGGGTCACAACACACCAGTGCTGTGGCAGGTCACAACACAGCAGTGCCGTGACGGGTCACAACACAGCAGTGCCGTGACGGGTCACAACACAGCAGTGCCGTGGCAGGTCACAACACAGCAGTGCCGTGACGGGTCACAACACAGCAGTGCCGTGACGGGTCACAACACAGCAGTGCCGTGGCAGGTCACAACACACCAGTGCTGTGGCAGGTCACAACACAGCAGTGCCGTGACGGGTCACAACACAGCAGTGCCGTGGCGGGTCACAACACAGCAATGCCGTGGCGGGTCACAAGACAGCAGTGCCGTGGCGGGTCACAAGACAGCAGTGCCGTGGCGGGTCACAAGACAGCAGTGCCGTGGTGGGTCACAACACAGCAGTGCCGTGGTGGGTCACAACACAGCAGTGCCGTGGCGGGTCACAACACAGCAGTGTCGTGGCGGGTCACAACACAGCACAACAGCTGTCCACTTACCCTTTCAACACTTTTTCAATGGATCTACCACACTTGTTCGGAAAATTAGATTTGAATTTGCCGCCGGTGTGTCCGAGCGCCGCCATCTGTTGTTTGTCCTGGGGGAGGGGGAGGGAAGGGGTGGGGGTAGAGAAGGTAAGGAAGGAAAGAAGGAAGGGAGGGGAAGGGAAGGGGTGGGGGTAGAGAAGGTAAGGAAGGAAAGAAGGGAGGGGAGGGAGGGGGTGGGGGTAGAGAAGGTAAGGAAGGAAAGAAGGAAGGGAGGGGAGGGATATGGTGGGGGTAGAGAAGGTAAGGAAGGAAAGAAGGAGGGGAGGGAGGGGGGTGGGGGTAGAGAAGGTAAGGAGGAAGGAAAGAAGGAAGGGAGGGGAGGGGAGGTGGATTGGGTGGGGGAGGGTGGATGGGAAGGGGGAGGGGGTGTTGAGTGCATTTGCACACTCACGAACACTCCCGAGACCGGGGCCAGGAGCTGTAACTCGACGGCCCTCCTGCATGCACATATAGGTTAGCACACACACACAATAACAAGGTTGGAGGGGCGAAACGTAGCTCCGCTGTGGTGCTCCTCAACACAACACGTTTCGTCTGAATCTTCATCCATCGTTATAACATTTCTTAATAACAATTAATATCATCCTGAAGAAACATCACTACACCATACTAGTTAATACATAATAATAATGTTCTCTTATACGTTTAAAGATATATTTTTTTCATTTATGTTAATGTAAAAATTATTAATTTTGTACCAAAAGAACCTTAGAAAACTTACCTAACCTTATTAGAACAAGCGCAATTTAATTTAGCCTAATCCAACTAAATATATTTTAGATAAGTTTACAGTAATTTAATAACAAACACAATGAAATATATTTTTTTTCGTTAGGTTCAGAATGATTTTTGCGAAATTATTGTACACACAAATTTTTGCTTGTCTTATTCGGCAAGAAGAGCGTTGCTATTTAAGCCAAAATCGCAAGTTTTACCTATTCGGCACGACATATATATTTGGACTAGGGGCTCCTTCCTGGTACTTCCTGGTACCTCCTTCCTGGCACCTACTTTCTGGTACTTCCTTCCTGGTACTTCCTTCCTGGTACTTCCTTCCTGGTACTTCCTTTCTGGCACTTCCTTTCTGGCACTTCCTTCCTGGTACTTCCTGGTACCTCCTTCCTGGCACCTACTTTCTGGTACTTCCTTCCTGGTACTTCCTTCCTGGTACTTCCTTCCTGGTACTTCCTTTCTGGCACTTCCTTCCTGGTACTTCCTTCCTGGTACTTCCTTCCTGGTACTTCCTTCCTGGTACTTCCTTCCTGGCACTTCCTTCTTGGTACTTCCTTCCTGGTACTTCCTTCCTGGTACTTCCTTCCTGGTACTTCCTTTCTGGCACTTCCTTCCTGGTACTTCCTTCCTGGCACCTCCTTTCTGGTACTTCCTTCCTGGCACTTCCTTCCTGGCACTTCCTTCCCTTCTTTTAAGACCCTTTGCCTCTCTCTTCCCTCTCCCAT
>WNWK01000164.1:627500-652500 GCA_009830355.1 Cherax destructor | reverse complement strand
TCGTTATCATGTTCCCCCTATCTCTCCTGTCCTCCAGTGTCGTCAGGTCGATTTCCTTTAACCTCTCCTCGTAGGACATACCCCTTAGCTCCGGGACTAGTCTTGTTGCAAACCTTTGCACTTTCTCTAGCTTCTTTACGTGCTTGGCTAGATGTGGGTTCCAAACTGGTGCTGCATACTCCAGTATGGGCCTAACGTACACAGTGTACAGGGTCCTGAACGATTCTTTGTTAAGATGTCGGAATGCTGTTCTTAGGTTTGCTAGGCGCCCATATGCTGTGTATTCACCCTTCTGTTGTTGAAGAGGTCGAGTCGCAGCTCCTGGCCCTGCCTTCCGAACTGGCTGCTACTACTGGTTCACTCTCCTGGCTTAGTAACCTCCTGTCATACCTACTTTTACAGCTGTGTAACGATGTTTTACCTACCATTTCTCTGTCCAGATAGGAAACTTAATAGCCAAGGCCAGGAGCTATGGTTCGACCCCTTCAACCACATATAGGTGAGTAAACACACACACACCTACGCACATAAACACACACACACACTCACACAAACACACACAACTGATGTCTGCCACACATGTATGCTAACACTGCCTTGTAAGCTTATACAAGGCTGCTACCGTATGTGTTGAGGGTCAGGTGTTAGTGTCAGGTGTTAGTGTCAGGTGTTAGTGTCAGGTGTTAGTGTCAAGTGTTAGTGTCAGGTGTTAGTGTCAGGTGTTAGTGTCAGGTGTTAGTGTCAGGTGCTAATATCAGGTGTTGAGTGCCGCTACTGATCCTCCCGCAGGAAGGACCGCATACTGCGGCGCTGCAGGGAATGCGGTCGAGCCTGGTACTGCAGTGACCTGTGCAGGGAGCTGTCGCAGCCGCATCACCAGCGGGAGTGTGCGGTCTTCCGCAGTCTGCCGCACTTCACACCCAGCGACTACGCTAGGTTCCTAGCAAGACTTATCCACAAGCTCAAGGTCAGTACTATAATTATTATTATTGTTGTTGTTGCAATTACAATTGTTAGCGTTATTATTATTGTTTTTATAGCATTGTTGTAATTATAATTATTATTATTATTACTGTAGTTATAATTTTTGATATTTTCGTTATTATTATTGTAATTATAATTATTGTTATTATTATATTGGTTATGATTATTGTTGCTGCTGCAGTGGGGAGCGCTAAAGCCGCATCACCCACATAGTCAATGATATTACAATGATTTTTAGGGTCAGTTTGTGATGCTGGGTCACAATATGTCCTCGGTTTTGCTTGACGGGTTCTAGTGTTTGATAAATTTAGTGTTCCATTGAAAAACATAAAAGATGTGAAAAATATATTGACCAGTCGGGACTGACTTCTACATCGCCTTGAAATAATTATTTTTTAGATCATGTAAAAGGTCAAATCATTAATACATACTAACACTTCGTTGACTATAACAACAGATTAACATAGTAAGATAATTCATGTACCACTATTTACTGTACATGAAAACGTTGTTCGTACGATTTTCTTCTATGTTGGTCACCAGGAGAGTCCCGATGGAGGCTCCAGGAACAGTCTGCCATCATGTGGGTGTTCCATCTACCTTGATACCTTTCCTCCATCACCTTTATATCTTGACGGAACCTCTGCTGCCCTTGTTCCCTCACTCACCTTACCATGATTATGTCTAGGTGGCTGTGGACACAGTGAAACTTTATGTTCATATTAGTACCTAAATTCTTAAAACTTGTCTGCAAGTTTTGCAACAGTTCTTTAAATTTTGTCTGCTTTGTGATGACCCAAGAATTCCTTGACAACTGACACATAACTGCACCAGGCACAAACTTTAAACACCATTCATACATTTTTGTGACATTAGAATCCTTTATAAGCTTTAGAATTTGAGGACCATCAAATATTCTAGCTTTCAGTTTTCCCAGGGAACCATCTACAAATGTATTTGAAGCAATTGCCAATTTCTTCATTAGTCCTAAGTTAATGTGGAGTGCTGCCAGAATAATGTCATCCATGTCAACCAAGGGCTCGTTAATGATGTCTGCTGCACCCTCAGTCATGTTTATCTCTTGAAGGACATGTCACTTTTGCCTTCTCCCTACTGTCCCACAGAGAGATGAAACAAGGGTACTTTGTATATCCACTCTGTTGTCCAAACAAGAAGTTTATCATCTTCAGATCAACACAAATACACATCTTGTGCTCATGACAGCAAAGCTTCTGCAATGCCATTTTGATATTTAAGTATTCTTGTTTAAGTTTTGTTGAGTGAGCAGTTGCAAGAGACGTATATTGCTTACCATTGTGCAATATGACACATTTCAAGCTTCTAATGGAGCTGCCTATAAACAGCCACCAATCTCCTGGTTGATATTCAAGTGCCTATTCGAAGAAGAAGTCCAGGGATGTTATTGTAGTATACAAGTTCTTCATCTTAGCTGAAGTAAGGAAGGTGTTCAACCTCTCTTGTCTGATAAGCTGTTATTTTAGCTTCGTGTTGTAGATGGTTCTTTTCTTTTAGTCTGGATACTAAACGTTGCGATACTTGCTTTGACAGACGGAGGTCACGTATCAGATCATTGACAGACTGAGGTCACGTATCAGATCATTGACAGACTGAGGTCACGTATCAGATCATTGACAGACTGAGGTCACGTATCAGATCATTGACAGACTGAGGTCACATATCAGATCATTGACAGACTGAGGTCACGTATCAGATCATTGACAGACTGAGGTCACGTATCAGATCATTGTCAGACTGAGGTCACGTATCAGATCATTGACAGACTGAGGTCACGTATCAGATCATTGACAGACTGAGGTCACGTATCAGATCATTGACAGACTGAGGTCAAGTATCAGATCATTGAGTTCTTCTTAGGAGACCTGCTGGGCTGTTGAAATGTTTACTTCATATTCACTTCCAGTGTTATCACCTGTGTTACATCCTAAACACTGAGTTTCTTCAACATCTGACAATGGAAGGTCAGGCAGTGTTGTAAACACTGGTATGGTAACGTCATCACTGTGTGGCACACGTCTCCTTGCTGACTCTAAATCACAATATTCCCACTTGACTTTTTTATATCAATTAAAACCTTTCACATTCACAATACAGAAATAACAATGGTCGTGGTGGTTTTTGGGTTCTGTCCACACCATAGACAAACCCAAGTTTTAACTTTTCCTTTACCTGTTTATAGACCGTCGTCAACATTCTTCACAGGTTTTGCAGACAATATTGGGAGCCCAAAATGTGTCTGGTTCTACAAGCAACACTCCAAAACAACCAAGATAAACTTGTTTTACAAAAACTGTGATGTTTCTTTTTGCGAAGACTATTCGCCACAAATGTAGCAAAATGCATTGAGACTGTTTAAGCAGACTCTTCGTGACGACCTCATGTTTATGTTGAAAAAATAACAAAATAAATCTGACTTTATATTAAATAATTTAAAAATATGATTCTAATCTTTATTAAAACTTTCTGTATATACAAATTGTCACTACATACACATATACACCAGTTATGGCTACGGTGCCTGGTACCTCAGGGTACGTATATAGTATCTCACAAACTAGAGCCAAATTGAAAAAAAATATCTACTAACATTTAATAATTCAGCAACCATAAAATACCCTAATTACGTTCAAATATCTTTGACAATGTATTTTTTTTGTTCAAGGAAGAGGAAAACTAGCTCCAATTACTTGGATCAACACTACCGACATCAACGCATCCCCTCCCTTCCTTCCTCCCTCCCTCCCTCTCTCCCTTGAGAGTTCTGGGTGTAACAAGGGTTTATAAATGACATCATTAGCCATTCACAGTCTTTACTGTAAATGTTCTTCACTAAGTTGACCTTCTATCACCATTAACAATTATAGTTGCATTAAAGACTTTAATGATTATCTTCTATACTTGTGTACTCAAATAATACCTTCTATAGTTGTGTACTCAAATAATACCTTCTATACTTGTGTACTCAAGTAATACCTTCTATACTTGTGTACTCAAGTAATACCTTCTATAGTTGTGTACTCAAGTAATACCTTCTATAGTTGTGCACTCAAGTAATACCTTCTATAGTTGTGTACTCAAGTAATACTTTCTATAGTTGTGTACTCAAGTAATACTTTCTACAGTTGTGTACTCAAGTAATACTTTCTATAGTTGTGTACTCAAGTAATACCTTCTACAGTTGTGTACTCAAGTAATGCCTTCTATAGTTGTGTACTCAAGTAATACCTTCTACAGTTGTGTACTCAAGTAATACCTTCTATAGTTGTGTACTCAAGTAATACTTTCTATAGTTGTGTACTCAAGTAATACCTTCTACAGTTGTGTACTCAAGTAAAACCTTCTACAGATGGGTACTCAAGTAATACCTTCTACAGTTGTGTACTCAAGTAATACCTTCTATAGTTGGGTACTCAAGTAATACCTTCTATATACTCAGCTCCTTTTATAACTATATAAACTAGTCTGAGCGCCCACGTTGAAATCTATACGTCTGCTTGTTCATATCTGCTTGTTCATATCTGTTTGTTCATATCTGTTTGTTCATATCTGCTTGTTCATATCTGCTTGTTCATATCTGTTTGTTCATATCTGTTTGTTCATATATGTTTGTTCATATCTCAGCTTGTTCATATGTGTTTGTTCATGTGTCAGGACGGTGGGGAGGAAATTGTTGAGAAAATTGACGAGAAGAGAAGTCGACGCTTCAGGGACCTGGAGAGTCGTGAGTACCCTGACCACTGTTGTTGTTGTCTTGGGGGAGCCCTGAACCCTGGGGTCATGTACCACCATTGTTTTCTTGGGGAGCCCTGAACCCTGGGGTCATGTACCACCATTGTTTTCTTGGGGAGCCCTGAACCCTGGGGTCATGTACCACCATTGTTTTCTTGGGGAGCCCTGAACCCTGGGGTCATGTACCACCATTGTTTTCTTGGGGAGCCCTGAACCCTGGGGTCATGTACCACCATTGTTTTCTTGGGGAGCCCTGAACCCTGGGGTCATGTACCACCATTGTTTTCTTGGGGAGCCCTGAACCCTGGGGTCATGTACCACCATTGTTTTCTTGGGGAGCCCTGAACCCTGGGGTCATGTACCACCATTGTTGTCTTGGGGAGCCCTGAACCCTGGGGTCATGTACACCCGTTGTTGTCTTGGGGGAGCCCTGAACCCTGGGGTCATGTACCACTTGGGGGAGTGACCAAGAGGGGGGAGGGTTAGGTTTTGCATCTGGGAAAGAAGAGAGAGGGAAGGGGGGAATATCCCATTCTTTTTTTCTCAAGGTGGCTGTATACACAGTTATACTCACCCCTCAGGATATATACACAGATATACTCACCTCCCAGGGTATATACACAGATATACTCACCTCCCAGGGTATATACACAGATATACTCACCTCCCAGGGTATATACACAGATATACTCACCTCCCAGGGTATATACACAGATATACTAACCTCCCAGGGTATATACACAGATATACTCACCTCCCAGGGTATATACACAGATATACTCACTTCCCAGGGTATATACACAGATATACTCACCTCCCAGGGTATATACACAGATATACTCACCTCCCAGGGTATATACACAGATATACTAACCTCCCAGGGTATATACACAGATATACTCACCTCCCAGGGTATATACACAGATATACTCACCTCCCAGGGTATATACACAGATATACTCACCTCCCAGGGTATATACACAGATATACTCACCTCCCAGGGTATATACACAGATATACTCACATCCCAGGGTATATACACAGATATACTCACCTCCCAGGGTATATACACAGATATACCCACATTTACAGTAGTGTTCTCAGCAACTTATGAAATGATCCTGGCACTCTGGGAGAGGCACTAAACTGCGTGAGGGGGTGACGCTAATTGAAGGGATAATAATAATAATAATAATAATAATAATAATAATAATAATAATAATAATAATAATAATAATAACCTTTATTTCTACAAGAACATGATACAACTTATACAGACCATAGCTGACATCAATGACATACTACTATATAAAAAACACCTTCTTATGCAGAGCATTTCGGGCATATTAGGTTAATTTTGTCCCTAGGATGCGACTCACACCAGTCGACTAACACCCAGGTACCTACTTACTGTTAGATGAACAGGGACAGTAGGTGTCTTAAGGAAACACGTCCCAATGTTTCCACCCGTATCGGGGATCGAACCACGTACACTCAGTGTGAGCTGAGTGCGCTACCAACCCAGCTACGTGAGTGGTGTCATTGCAGATTACCGTGAGGTGAGGGAGAGTGAGGAACACCGCTCCTACGTAGAGTCTCTCCTACCTGACTTGAGAGTCTTGCTGTCACCTGACGCCCTTCCTCAGCCTCACCACCTACTCACCATCTATGGTAAGGTGAGTCACCATACACCACACCCTCATCATCTATCCTTCTACAGCCTCACAGCCACTTGGCTGGCGGGGGATCCTTCTCCTCTCTGTGCAGCTTGCAGCCTAAAACTGTCCTTCATGCTTTGATACTACTAGTATCTACTACTACTGCTACTGCTACTGCTACTGCTGCTGCTGCTGCTGCTACTGCTACTGCTACTAATAATAATAATGTCTGACGGCAGCTTTGGTCTTTCTGAATTAGTTTGTGATATAATAACTGAGGTGCCTTTCAGGGACCTCGGTCAATTTTTAATTCCCAGCTTTATGATAACCCAGCCGATGTTTTTCTTTAATGATACGAGGCATTTCACCCTTTCATAACATTATTACAGTATTGTGTGTGTGTGTGTGTGTGTGTGTGTGTGTGTGTGGACTGCCACGGTCCAGCAGCTGAGAATCCAATTACAGGTCAGTAATGAGAGCTCTACGAACGGGCTAAGTAGCGTTCGCGGATTCAGATTGACCTGGATGATTGCAGTCGTGGTAATTACTGCAGGCCGGGCAACGTCGACCCATTAACCTAAAATTATCTTGGAAACGGTTAAATAAGATTTCTTAACATATATTAAAAAAATAGGCTCTTATTTTTTTAGGCCTCCTCCTCCTCCCACCGACACCAGAAAAAAGAATTAAAATCTCGTTCCGAATATGTTTATTTTCTATCTTTAAAATGACTGAGCACAGCCAGGGTATTCCTGTGGCTGCTGGAGACTCGACCCTCCGTCCATGCCAACACCCATCTAGGCTCTGGTTCAACGCTCCTCCAGCAGGCAGACACCACACACTAGGGACGCACTCTTCCACTTTTTTAAGACGACCTGCAGAATTTTTTTAACCTGAGACGTGTTAAGAGGGAAGACCCTGACTGTGTCAACTACTTCTTGGTAGTCAGGGAAATGAGGCGATCAGCCTGCGCTTACTTCGATGAAGGCATCATCACGGTCCTCTTCAGAAGACGTAACCTCTGTCCCTGAAGTTCCTTCTGAGGATGGTGGACAGGACACTGCTAGTATTAGTTATAGTCTTTCTAGATAAAACCTGCATTTGTGGTCACAGTGGTGGCCCATGCTAACCTCCCTATGGTGTATAGAAATATACCTAGTTGGTTGAATCTTATTAGAGCCAACTGGCCTAGTGGTTAACGCACTGGCCTGTGAGTTTTAGGACTGACCTGCCTTGGGTTCAAGTCCTGCTCATTCAGTGATTTCTAGATAAAAATTTCCTGGAAATGTTGATCGTGCAACACAGCAATCATTGTGGTGGGTTGCAGACCCTCGACCTTGTTGATGAGTAAGACACATGTGCAACAGTCAGGTATCTTCATTCCGAAACGTTTCGCCTACACAGTAGGCTTCTTCAGTCGAGTACAGAGGCAGCAGAAGCAGTGGAGATGTAGAGACAATGTAATCAGTCCATCACCCTTGAAGACGTAGTTCTGAGGTGGTCAGTCCCTCACCCTGGCTGAGGGACTGACCACTGACACTGAGAAATATACACCTCTCAGATTTTTAATCAGCTTAACTCTCTCTCCCTACCTTCTCTCTCTCTCCCATTTTTCTTCTCTCACCCTATCTGCCTGCTTTCCTACCTCGCCTAGCTGGGCTAGGGGTTAGGAGCTAGGGGCTGGGGGCCCAGAATAACCCTGAGTCATATCAAAGTTGACACTCATTATACCACCCACCCACCCAAAGCCCACCCAACTATCAACCCACCCGCCCGCCCATCCACCGAAACCCAAATACCCACCAACCCGCCCTCAAACTCACCCACCCAACTACAAGTGTTGATGACCACATGTGTTAATGAAACAAGTGTTACTCCTACAGGTGTTTAGTGACGACAGGTGTTCCTCCTGCAGGTGTTAATGACACAGATTTTCCTCCTGCAGGTGTTGGTGAACAGCTTCTGTCTGCTTGACGACCGCCTGACGCCCATAGGCACCAGCATCTACCTTGGCGCCTCTATCATAGATCACTCCTGTGTCGCCAACGCCTTCGTGGTGTTCCTCGGGAACAAGCTGGTGGTCAGATCCCTCGTTGACTGGCCTGACCTCGACTGGTCCAGTGTAAGTGGCTCTCTTCTTCCTTCCTGACTCTACTGACCATCCTTATACTGAGTAACGTACACGTTCCGTGTTCCTTGCTGACTCTACTCACCATCCTTATACTGAGTAACGTACACGTTCCGTGTTAATAATAATAATAATAATAATTTTTATTTGGACATGATACAAAGAATTACATTCGGTTGTTGAGATTACATGAGGTGTACATGCCAAAAGCCCCTAGTATGCAGGGCATTTTGGGCAGACTTAAAATTAACTTAAAACTAGATTGTAAGAATTTTTGTAGATAGTATACAATGAGTAAAGGTGAGTATTTAAGCTATGAAATTTGAACATACGAAATTTGAACATAGTTTTGTACTTTTGTCTTCATTATAAAATTAATTAAATCAGATTAAACAAATTAAAGCAATAATAATAATAAAATGATAAAAAGTTATGGTTGATAATTTATAAAATAAGTAAAGATGCATATCTAAGTTATAAAGTTTGAATATAAGTTGAACATATCAATTAATTGTAGCAATTTATTGCAGCAACAAAAAGTTATGGTTGATAATTTATAAAATAAGTAAAGTTGCATATCTAAGTTATAAAGTTTGAATATAAGTTGAACATATCAATTAATTGCAGCAATTTATTGCAGCAATGCAACTAATTGAGTGAGATAACAATTTAAAACAATTAATTGCATTGCAGTTAGTTTACGTGGTCATTATAATGTAAGTGTTGTGGGAATAATTAGGTAGGTAAGTATTATTCATAACAGGTTTTACATTCATTCATTCGTTCATTCATACATTACATTGACTTGAATAGTCAGGTTTTACGTTAAGTGAATATTCTACTTTGCTGGGAATGGTTGATAAGGAGCAATTAGCTTTGGGTGAGAAGGTGGTTTTTTAGCATCGTTTTGAATTGGGTTACAGGTAGGGTTTCTTTGGCAATGACAGGTAATGAATTCCAAATTTTCGTGCCTTTTATGTGCATTGAGTTTTTACATAGTGTTAGGTGGACACGGGGAACATCGAGGAGTGATCTGTGTCTAGTGTTATGGTCATGTGTCCTGTTAAAATTAGTAAGGAGAAGTTTGAGTGGTGGGTTAATATCTGCATAGAGTGTTCTATGCTGACTCTCCTGACTATGCTGATCTTGCTATGGGGGGACAACTTTCTTGCCTTATTCTGTGTGTATCTTCTCTATACCCCTCCCTCTTTAATCTCTTCCCCTACCCTTCTCTACACTCTCTCTTCTGCATGTTTATTACTCTTTCTCCTCCTACCTGTCCTCCTCTCTCTCTGCATTACCACCGCCCCTCCAACACTTGACACTGCACCTGCTGACTCCATCATGATGTACGACTCTTGGCTGACGTTATGTTAAGAGGGTGAGTTGGTGGAGGTCAGGGGGTGGTGGAGGTCAGGGGAGGTTGGTGGAGGTCAGGGGAGGTTGGTGGAGGTCAGGGAAGGGTGGTGGTGGTCTGGGGAGGGTGGTGGAGGCCAGGGAGGTTTATATAATAATCTTTAATTTTACAAGTACATGTACAAGGTACAGACCCAGGATGGACCCACACAGCGACTAACACCGGTACCTATTTTACTGCTAGGTGAACAGGAACAGAGGTGTCTTAAGGAAACACGTATAATGTTTCACCGTACCAGGATTAACCATGGACCCAGTGTGAGCTGAGTGACTACCAACCAGCTAAGGGACACCCAAAGGAGTAGAGAGAGAGAGAGAGAGAGAGAGAGAGAGAGAGAGAGAGAGAGAGAGAGAGAGAGAGAGAAGAGAGAGAGAGAGAGAGAGAGAGAGAGAGGAGAGAGAGAAGTGAGAGAGAAAAGGAGAGAGAGAGAGAGAGAGAGAGAGAGAGAGAGTGAGAGAGAGAGAGGAGAGTGAGAGAGGAGAGAGAGAGAGAGAGAGAGAGAGAGAGAGAGAGAGAGAGAGAGAGAGAGAGAGAGAGAGAGAGAGAGAGAGAGAGAGAAAGCTAAATTATTCCTTTTTGGTTTATTCTTCAGCATGGCACTCTTCAAGTGACACCAGCTAGTGACACCTGGCACCAGCTAGCGCCAGGTGTCACCAGGTAGTGCCAGGTGTCACCAGGTAGTGCCAGGCGTCACCAGGTAGTGCCAGGTGTCCCCAGGTAGTGCCAGGTGTCACCAGCTCATTCTTTACTCACAGTTCTTACTACGTCAGTAAGAGAGTCAATAACATTAGTCACATTACTTACGCTTATAAATTAGACGCATGTGCAACACTTGGGTATCTTTATTGAGGAAACGTTTCGAAACACAGTGGCTTCATCAGTCCAGTATCAAGAATGTTAAAGCTCATAAGGGGTTTGAGGTAATCAGTCCCTCAGCATGGAGTCGATGTAATCACTAAATCAGTCAAAATTGACAGACTAAATGATGGACTGATTACATTGATTCCAGGCTCAGGGACTGATTACCTCGAACTCCTGATCGTCGCTATTCTTCTTTGTATAGGACTGATGAAGCCACTGTGTGGCGAAACGTCTTCGCAATAAAGATACCCAGGTGATACACCACATGTCTGATATATATATATATATATATATATATATATATATATATATATATATATATATATATATATATGAAGACAACCACAATGAAAAATAGAAGAATTCAAGCGCTTTCGTGACTACTCATAGTTCCTTGATAATGTGAGTAGTCACGAAAGCGCTTGGAATTCTTCTATTTTTCATTGTGGTTGTCTTGCATATTTTGATATCACCTGTTTACTGTGATCTTTTTGCATATATATATATATATATATATATATATATATATATATATATATATATATATATATATATATAATCACGAGGGAGAGTTGAGTGATAGTCTAGGCCTTTCGTGTTGCAATCAACACATCATCAGAAGCTTGAACTAATTTTCTTTTACTTCCTCCTCTTTTCTGCATCATTGCAAGCTCCTGATGATGTATTGATTGCAACACGAAAGGCCTAGAGCTATCATTCAACTCTCCCTCGTGGTTGTTTTGCATCGCTTGTTATTACATGATATGTGTGTGACACAGGTGAGAATCAGCTACCTGGATGCCATGAACAGCAGGCAACACCGTCACACTTACCTTCAAAGACATTATTTCTTTTCCTGTGACTGTCGCCTGTGTCGTGACGACGCCAGGGAGCGTCTCACCTCCACCGTGACCTGTGGTGAGTACCGTGACCTGTGGTGAGTACCGTGACCTGTGGTGAGTACCGTGACCTGTGGTGAGTACCGTGACCTGTGGTGAGTACCGTGACCTGTGGTGAGTACCGTGACCTGTGGTGAGTACCGTGACCTGTGGTGTCTACCGTGTCCTATGGTGAGTACCGTGTCCTGTGGTGAGTACCGTGACCTGTGGTGAGTACCGTGACCTGTGGTGAGTACCGTGACCTGTGGTGAGTACCGTGATCTGTGGTGAGTACCGTGACCTGTGGTGAGTACCGTGATCTGTGGTGAGTACCGTGATCTGTGGTGAATACCGTGACCTGTGGTGAGTACTGTGACCTGTGGTGAGTACCGTGACCTGTGGTGAGTACCGTGACCTATGGTGAGTACCGTGACCTATGGTGAGTACCGTGACCCGTGGTGAGTACCGTGACCTGTGAGTACCGTGACCTGTAGTGTCCACCGTGTCCTGTGGTGTCCACCTTGCTCCCTCACTTAGTGCAATCTTCACTTGTATGGTATCTCCTACACTGCTGCTCCATTGTCCTCTGTATATATTGTAAATATTGGTTGTGAGTACACACTAGTACTCAGAAAATCTACCCCCTTGGGTAGACGTCCAAGGACGTCTTTTGTACTTGTGTTCGTAATTCGAGGGTGACTGTCTTGAAACATTTGTTATTTTGCTAAGGTGTCAGACGCTGTGTTATGCCTTGCTTGCCTGGCTGCCGGCCTGCACAGTGCCTGGCTGCCGGCCTGCACAGTGCCTGGCTGCCGGCCTGCACAGTGCCTGGCTGCCGGCCTGTACACTGCCTGGCTGCCGGCCTGCACAGTGCCTGGCTGCCGGCCTGCACAGTGCCTGGCTGCCGGCCTGCACAGTGCCTGGCTGCCGGCCTGCACAGTGCCTGGCTGCCGGCCTGTACACTGCCTGGCTGCCGGCCTGCACAGTGCCTGGCTGCCGGCCTGCACAGTGCCTGGCTGCCGGCCTGCACAGTGCCTGGCTGCCGGCCTGTACACTGCCTGGCTGCCGGCCTGCACAGTGCCTGGCTGCCGGCCTGCACAGTGCCTGGCTGCCGGCCTGCGCAGTGCCTGGCTGCCGGCCTGCACAGTGCCTGGCTGCCGGCCTGCGCAGTGCCTGGCTGCCGGGCTGCACAGTGCCTGGCTGCCGGGCTGCACAGTGCCTGGCTGCCGGGCTGCACAGTGCCTGGCTGCCGGGCTGCACAGTGCCTGGCTGCCGGCCTGCGCAGTGCCTGGCTGCCGGCCTGCACAGTGCCTGGCTGCCGGCCTGCGCAGTGCCTGGCTGCCGGGCTGCACAGTGCCTGGCTGCCGGGCTGCACAGTGCCTGGCTGCCGGGCTGCACAGTGCCTGGCTGCCGGGCTGCACAGTGCCTGGCTGCCGGCCTGCACACTGCCTGGCTGCCGGGCTGCACAGTGCCTGGCTGCCGGCCTGCACACTGCCTGGCTGCCGGGCTGCACAGTGCCTGGCTGCCGGGCTGCACAGTGCCTGGCTGCCGGCCTGTACACTGCCTGGCTGCCGGCCTGCACAGTGCCTGGCTGCTGGCCTGCACACTGCATGGCTGCTGGCCTGCACACTGCCTGAGTTCGTAATGACACCAGACTCGGCCAAGATTCATCTCAGAGAAAGAGATGCTCAGCATCCTGCAGTCCAAGTCTATCTCTGACGTTAGCCTTCATGTTCTACTTGCTACTAGTTCCTTCATGTTCTACTCGCTACTAGTTCCTTCATGTTCTACTCGCTACTAGTTCCTTCATGTTCTACTCGCTACTAGTTCCTTCATGTTCTACTTGCTACTAGTTCCTTCATGTTCTACTCGCTACTAGTTCCTTCATGTTCTACTTGCTACTAGTTCCTTCATGTTCTACTTGCTACTAGTTCCTTCATGTTCTACTTGCTACTAGTTCCTTCATGTTCTACTCGCTACTAGTTCCTTCATGTTCTACTCGCTACTAGTTCCTTCATGTTCTACTCGCTACTAGTTCGTTTCTCTGAGCTAGCGTCGACGCACCAGATCTCTGGAGCAGCATCCACACACCAGATCTCTGGAGCAGCATCCACACACCAGATCTCTGGAGCAGCATCCACACACCAGATCTCTGGAGCAGCATCCACACACCAGATCTCTGGAGCAGCATCCACACACCAGGTCTCTGGAACAGCATCCACACACCAGGTCTCTGGAGCAGCATCCACACAACAAATGTGCACCTTCAAACATTAACAAGATCTTTCCTATTTCCTGAAAGAGGCATTTTTTTTGGAGTGGGGAGACAAATTATGAACATGATAAACGAGTAAAAACTACAATAAATATAATTTACTTGAAGTGAAGACTGTGTGTACAGGTGAGCGTGTGTATGTGTCAGGGTCCTCAGGCTGCAACGCTGCTCTTTACCTGGACGAGACTGCTGACGGAGGTGTGGATCCCTGCCAAGCCTGCGGCTGTACCAGCTTCCGCGATGACCTGAGGCAGGAGTACAGACGCCTGGCCGCCCTCACCAGGAATCACCTGATGAATCTCAACGAGGAGAATCCAGGTACTGTCGTGAGTTCCTTCTCCAAGGGCATCATTGTAACTAGCCAGTGTTCCTAGCCAGCACTATGATCACCACAACTAGCCTAGCTAGCACTGTACTCGTATGAATCCTGGGAATTAGTTGACCTGGTGAGCCCTAGAGACGAGCAGTAAATTTTGCAAAAGTTTAGAAGGAACTGAGTATCTGATTTTCCATTTTTGCACAATCAGTGTCACTATGAGATCATTCTCTGTACTTGATACTCAGGTACACGGAGTGTACTAACTAGTACTAGTACTAGTACTAATTAGTACTAGTACTAACACTGAGCCTCTCAGTGTTCAGATATTGATCAGTAGATAAAGAATAAACAATTCACAAATAACCCGGACATAGCGAGACTGTAACTTATGACAGACTAGTTAATAATCCAGGTCTGAGTGAAACGTTGTCGCACGTTTCAGTCTCGTGTGTGAGGATTATCTGTGTACTGATCAGTGCATTATTCCTAGCTAGTTTGTAACTCGTTTCTAGGCTGTGATCCTAGCTAGTTGTTGTGACCACACCAGCTAGCTGTGACCTGGTGAGGTGACCACACTAGCTAGCTGTGACCTGGTGAGGTGACTACACTAGCTAGCTGTGACCTGGTGAGGTGACCAACTAGCTGTGACCTGGTGAGGTGACCACACTAGCTAGCTGTGATCTGGTGAGGTGACCCTAAACTTTAAGTATCTTTGCGTGCAGAGCTGGAGGTGTGGAGGGAGGTAGTGGCCTCCCAGGAGGTCTTCCATCCTCTCAACGTTCTGAGAGCCAAGGCTGTGGATGCCTTGCTTACAGCCACTGTCAACTGCAGGGGCTGGCACAGTGCCTTGGCCCTAGCCAAGCTCAACCACAGTGCCATCAGGTGAGAATCTCCCTCACCTGTTCTCCCTTACCTGTCCTCCCTCACCTGTTCTCCCACACCTGTTTTCCCTCACCTGTCCTACCTCACCTGCCCTCCCTCACCTTCCTTCACCTGCCCTCCCCAACCCTCACCTGGACAACCAATACGAAATTACATATAAATACCCCATGTGTAGTTGAGCTCTTGATCCAGGGAACCAGAGCTCAGCATCATTAAAACAGATCATCTCGTGTAAGAAGAAGCATCAGGCTTCATGCCGGTTAAGGGCTCTTGTTCCAAGGTAGTGTATCTGCATTATTTTTCCTCTCGAATCAAACCTGATTATCGTCCATTCCCCCAAAGGCTGTACCACCACCCCGGCGGTAATAATAATAATAATAATAATAATAATAATAATAATAATAATTAATAATAATTTCCCAAGTAATAACTTTGGAGATCATCACTTGCCTAATAATAATAATCTCAATTATTAGTTAACAGCTCTGGTCACAGTTATGCAATTATTATTATTAATAATTGATTTGTGTCGGGGAAAAAAATACGTAGTAAAGAAAATTATTAATTAAATAAATTAGTGATTATTATACCACTTAAAGTAAGAGTTATATTATGGAATAGAGAATTATACTAAATTATATTATAAAATAAAGAATTATTCTGTATTATACTACAGAATAGACAATTATACTAAATTATGAAAATATTAATGTAATTGGGTCTATGATTTAAATTATTAATATAACTGGACCTGGAATCTAAATTATCTACACCAGGTGATGTGTTTATTAATGAGATACGAACATAGCAAGAACTTAATGTTTACTGATAAGATACTTCTAGTAACAACAACTACTTGTAACAACAACTACTTGTAACAACAACTACTTGTAACAACAACTACTTGTAACAACAACTACTTGTAACAACAACTACTTGTAACAACAACTACTTGTAACAACAACTACTTGTAACAACAACTACTTGTAACAACAACTACTTATAACAACTACTACTAGTAATATAACTACATACACACGAGGGATCTCTCACGATCGTTACATTAACAACTCCTCTAAGAGTTATGTGTAGTTAAGACGGTTGTTAATGTGTAGTGTTAGTTCTGAGCCGAGTTATGCTACCATTGACTTTCTTAATACAATAAACAACACTGGATCCCAGGGAAGGTTCGCTACAGTATTCCATCATTAAGATGGTGGCTGAAGTGTGTTCTTGTTCCCCCAGACACTACTACGGTGCCAGCCACCCGACCTACGGCCTCTTCCTCCTCAAGTTGGCTAAGATCGAGCTGTGCAACATGGCCTTCAGCAGCGCCCTGGAGCACCTGCAGGAGGCAGAGAAGATCCTGGAGGCTGGTCTGGGGTCCAACCATCCCCTGGTCTACAACGACCTCATGTGGTTGCTAGTGCAGGCCAGCGAAGAGACCAGAGTACAGATCCAGCGCTCTCTCATGTTTGGTGAGAGAGGGTCCAGCACCCGGGCCAGGAGCTGAGACACACTGGCTGTGTCTCAGCCAGTGTGTCTCAGGAAACTGACTTCAGACTGGTCGAGTCATCCTGGAGCAATGAGAGTATCAACACTGCTGGCACACACACAGCTTTCATCACTGCCTCTTCAACGTCCTTCCCACACACTCGAAAAATCTGAACGCCTACAAAAACCTTCATATATACCATTTCTTCGAGACTGGGCAAGTAACATGTATCAGTACCCAGTATGCTGAGCTCCCTATCGTCCAGTAGCAAGTATGCTGGGCTCCCTACCATCCACTAGCAAGCATTCTGAGCTCCCTACCATCCAATAGTAAGTATCCTGGGCTCCCTACCATCCAGTAGCAAGTATCCTGAGCTCCCTATCGTCCAGTAGCAAGTATCCTGAGCTCCCTATCGTCCAGTAGCAAGTATCCTGGGCTCCCTACCATCCAGTAGCAAGTATCCTGAGCTCCCTATCGTCCAGTAGCAAGTATTCTGAGCTCCCTGTCATCCAGTAGCAAGTATGCTGAGCTCCCTACCATCCAATAGCAAGTATCCTGGGGTCCCTACCATCCAGTAGCAAGTATCCTGAGCTCCCTACCATCCAGTAGCAAGTATCCTGAGCTCCCTACCATCCAGTAGCAAGTATCCTGAACTCCCTACCATCGAGTAGCAAGTATCCTGGGCTCCCTACCATCCAGTAGCAAGTATCCTGAGCTCCCTACCATCCAGTAGCAAGTATCCTGAGCTCCCTACCATCCAGTAGCAAGTATCCTGAGCTCCCTACCATCGAGTAGCAAGTATCCTGGAGCTCCCTACCATCGAGTAGCAAGTATCCTGGGCTCCCTACCATCCAGTAGCAAGTATCCTGAGCTCCCTACCATCCAGTAGCAAGTATCCTGGGCTCCCTACCATCCAGTAACAAGTATCCTGGGCTCCCTACCATCCAGTAGCAAGTATCCTGAGCTCCCTACCATCCAGTAGCAAGTATCCTGAGCTCCCTACCATCCAGTAGCAAGTATCCTGAACTCCCTACCATCGAGTACAAGTACCTGGGCTCCCTACCATCCAGTAGCAAGTATCCTGAGCTCCCTACCATCCAGTAGCAAGTATCCTGAGCTCCCTACCATCCAGTAGCAAGTATCCTGAGCTCCCTACCATCGAGTAGCAAGTATCCTGGGCTCCCTACCATCCAGTAGCAAGTATCCTGAGCTCCCTACCATCCAGTAGCAAGTATCCTGGGCTCCCTACCATCCAGTAACAAGTATCCTGGGCTCCCTACCATCCAGTAGCAAGTATCCTGAGCTCCCTACCATCCAGTAGCAAGTATCCTGAGCTCCCTACCATCCAGTAGCAAGTATCCTGAGCTCCCTACCATCCAGTAGCAAGTATCCTGAGCTCCCTACCATCCAGTAGCAAGTATCCTGAGCTCCCTACCATCCAGTAGCAAGTATCCTGGGCCTTCACCATCTCTTCCTAGCTAACACAGCCTCTGACATCACATACATGTCGTGTCAGCTTCAAGTAGTAACAAGTCATAGTTATCTTTTGTTTGTAAAGTGTACAATTATATTTTTCTTTCCAAATGCATAATAAGAAAACCCCCAAAAAGTGTTTTACGTGTTTTAATTCATCTAAACCCACTTAAATTACTCTCGGAGGTATTTAAGCCATTCCCTGACGCAGTGCAGCCGTAGGCACTTGCTGCGTCAAGTGCCAACCATCAAACCTGTCATGATGAGTTGTTCAAAATTGTCTTGAAGAGTTGTTCACTGAAGAACATGAACGTGAAGTCGGACACTTGAGACTGGCTCCCTCAATCGCCGGGTCTAAATATTATAGAGCGTCTGTGGGGTCACTGTGGGGTCACTGTGGGGTCACTGTGGGGTCACTTGGAATAGCAAGTCAGGAACTGCGTTCCTCCACCTTTGTCTTTGGTATAGTTAGAACAGGTCTGGCTTGGGGAATCACTCACAGTTACTCTGGACACTGTTCAAATGCTATATGCATCAATTCCTCGACGAATTGATGCCGTTTCAGCTGGAAATGGACGATCAACTATATTGAAAATAAAAAAAAATATATGTTATAGAACAAGGTGTTCAAATTATTTTGTCCAGCCCCCGGAATCTGTCAACTGTAAGTTTCAGTACCGATTTGCCGCGGGTTCGAATCCTGGCCGTACCGTAAGCCTTCAACAATGTTATTTTTTTATTTGGCTAATCCAGTTTTAATTAGATCAATCTCACTAGAGCAGTCTAGGCTGCCCACACGGGTTGCTGCAGTGTTGCAGGTTCCCTGCTCAGGTCCGGAGGATCGAGCCTTCACTTCTAACACTGTATAACCACACACACACACACACACACACACACACACACACACACACACACACACACACACACACACACATACACACACACACAGAGTGAAGAGGCGGGGCCTGGAGCTACGAATCGACCCCTGCAATCACAATTAGGTGAGTACACACGGGTTCAGCATGTGTTAAGATGAAGACACAAACACCTGTTTGACCCCTACGAATTTACTGCTTCCTCTAGATAATAATAATAATAATAATAATAATAATAATAATAATAATAATATAATAATAATAATAATAATAATAAATAATAATAATTCTTATTATTATTAACACTAGTTTTAACATATAGTAAAGGAAGGTAGTAATAACAAACAAAAAAAAAAAAACAAAGACTTCATGTGAACTATTTTCAATTTACTTTGCACTTTCAATTTTTTTTTTGGCAGCAGCGAACACTGACCGACTCTTTTCATTCCGAAATGAAATTGAAACAACCAAAAAAAAAAAAAAAATAATAGTAAAAAAATATGGAAACGCAAAAATTCTCCCTCAAATAATGAACATTTTTACTCATGTAAAGTTGACGAAAACCTTTGAACAACACAGACTTTTATATATATATATATATATATATATATATATATATATATATATATATATATATATATATATATATATATATATATATATATATATATATATAGTCTAGGAGGCATTGGTGTCCGCAAGTCATCACAGATTGTGCTACCTGCTTTACTGTCCTCATGCGTTGCATCCAGGGGCTTATAGCAGCGATTCTCCCTGAACATCTTAGGGACAAGATTGGAATCCATGACCAAAATTTCATTGACGGAGCCAGGATCTGGGATAATCTAACTGGCTTTGAAACCAGACCTGCTCCCCCAACAACTACAAACAATCGCACTGGGATGGCCTAATAGGGGAGAATTTAGCCTCAACAATGCTTCAGAGTGTGTCAGGAAAGGATAGAGCCCGCCTCCTGGCAGTGAGAGCTACTCATGCAGGGGACTTTCTGTTGGCTGTTCCCAACTCAAGCCTTGGCACACGCCTCGACCCACAGACCATCTGAATTGGTGTTGCCCTTCGACTTGCCGCCCCTATTCTCGCCGAACACAGGTGTATTTGTGGCAGTGAAGCAGCAGACCGATTCGAGTACCATGAGGAGGTTAATAACATTATCAAGAGGAGCCTCACATCAGCCGGATGCCCAGCAGTAAGGGAGCCACCCCAACTATGCAGATCTGATGGCAGCCAAAAGCGTCCAGATGGTATCACCCTTCAAGCCTGGACAGACGGCAAGCAGGTGGTGTGGGACTATACATGTGCATCTACCTTGGCTGATACCTATCTCCAATACACCAGGGAGGAAGGAGGGGCAGCTGCCACCTTCAGGGAGTCCCAAAAGTCGAGAAAATATGGAAAACTTGCCCATCATTATATGTTTGTTCCCATAGGCTCGGAGACCCTTGGCTCATGGAAAAAGAGTGCATCTAAGTTCCTTAAGGAGCTGGGCAAAAGACTCAACAGGGTAACTAGGGATTCCAGGTTTTCTGTTCCAGCGACTCAGCGCTGCTGTTCAGAGGGGTAATGCCTGCTGTATTTTGGGCACGCGCCCAAAAGAACCTTAGAAAACTTACCTAACCTTATTATAACAAGCGCAATTTAATTTAGCCTAATCGAACTAAATATATTTTAGATAAGTTTACAATAATTTAATAATAAACAAACACAATGAAATATATATTTTTTCGTTATTTTCAGAATGATTTTTTGCGAATGTATGTGTGAATGTATGTGTGTTTATAAAGAGGAGTAAGTGTACCATCAACGTTATAAAGAAGAGTAAGTGTACCATCAACGTTATAAAGAAGAGTAAGTGTACCATCAACGTTATAAAGAAGAGTAAGTGTACCATCAACGTTATAAAGAGTAAGTGTACCATCAACGCTATAAAGAAGAGTAAGTGTACTATCAACGCTATAAAGAAGAGTAAGTGTACCATCAACGCTATAAAGAAGAGTAAGTGTACCATCAACGTTATAAAAAGAGAGTGTAATCAACGCTATAAGAAGTATGTACCATCAACGTTATAAGTAAGTGTACCATCAACGCTATAAAGAAGAGTAAGTGTACCATCAACGCTATAAAGAAGAGTAAGTGTACCATCAACGTTATAAAGAGGAGTAAGTGTACCATCAACGTTATAAAGAGAAGTAAGTGTACCATCAACGTTATAAAGAGAAGTAAGTGTACCATCAACGTTATAAAGAGAAGTAAGTGTACCATCAACGTTATAAAGAAGAGTAAGTGTACCATCAACGTTATAAAGAGAAGTAAGTGTACCATCAACGTTATAAAGAGGAGTAAGTGTACCATCAACGTTATAAAGAGTAAGTGTACCATCAACGCTATAAAGAAGAGTAAGTGTACCATCAACGCTATAAAGAAGAGTAAGTGTACCATCAACGTTATAAAGAGGAGTAAGTGTACCATCAACGTTATCAAGAGGAGTAAGTGTACCATCAACGTTATAAAGAGAAGTAAGTGTACCATCAACGTTATAAAGAGAAGTAAGTGTACCATCAACGTTATAAAGAGGAGTAAGTGTACCATCAACGTTATAAAGAGAAGCATACCATCAACGTTATAAAGAGGAGTAAGTGTACCATCAACGTTATAAAGAGGAGTAAGTGTACCATCAACGTTATAAAGAAGAGTAAGTGTACCATCAACGCTATAAAGAGAAGTAAGTGTACCATCAACGTTATAAAGAAGAGTAAGTGTACCATCAACGTTATAAAGAGAAGTAAGTGTACCATCAACGTTATAAAGAGAAGTAAGTGTACCATCAACGTTATAAAGAGGAGTAAGTGTACCATCAACGCTATAAAGAAGAGTAAGTGTACCATCAACGCTATAAAGAGAAGTAAGTGTACCATCAACGTTATAAAGAGGAGTAAGTGTACCATCAACGTTATAAAGAGAAGTAAGTGTACCATCAACGTTATAAAAAGAAGTAAGTGTACCATCAACGTTATAAAGAGAAGTAAGTGTACCATCAACGTTATAAAGAAGAGTAAGTGTACCATCAACGTTATAAAGAGAAGTAAGTGTACCATCAACGTTATAAAGAGGAGTAAGTGTACCATCAACGCTATAAAGAAGAGTAAGTGTACCATCAACGTCATAAAGAGGAGTAAGTGTACCATCAACGTTATAAAAAGAATGTATATAACGTTATAAGAGTAAGTGTACCATCAACGCTTAAAAAGAGTAAGTGTACCATCAACGTTATAAAGAGAAGTAAGTGTACCATCAACGTTATAAAGAGAGTAAGTGTACCATCAACGTTATAAAGAGGAGTAAGTGTACCATCAACGTTATAAAGAGAAGCATACCATCAACGTTATAAAGAGGAGTAAGTGTACCATCAACGTTATAAAGAGGAGTAAGTGTACCATCAACGCTATAAAGAAGAGTAAGTGTACCATCAACGTCATAAAGAGGAGTAAGTGTACCATCAACGTTATAAAGAGAAGTAAGTGTATCATCAACGTTATAAAGAGTAAGTGTACCATCAACGCTATAAAGAAGAGTAAGTGTACCATCAACGTTATAAAGAGAAGTAAGTGTACCATCAACGTTATAAAGAGGAGTAAGTGTACCATCAACGTTATAAAGAGGAGTAAGTGTACCATCAACGTTATAAAGAGAAGCATACCATCAACGTTATAAAGAGGAGTAAGTGTACCATCAACGTTATAAAGAGGAGTAAGTGTACCATCAACGTTATAAAGAGTGTAAGTGTACCATCAACGTTATAAAGAGGAGTAAGTGTACCATCAACGTTATAAAGGCAAATGTTTGAACACTTGATGGAGTCGCACCTGGCTGGATTAAACTCATCTATGGCGGCTGTAAACTGTGTCAAACAGCGAGCCAATGGACTTTCTGCAACCAGAATTAATATCGCAGAGTGCCTCACTGGCAGTGCCTCTCGCTGGCAGAGTGCTTCTCGCTGGTAGAGTGCTTCTCGCTGGTAGAGTGCTTCTCGCTGGCAGAGTGCCTCACTGGCAGAGTACCTCACTGGCAGAGTGCCTCTCGCTGGTAGAGTGCTTCTCGCTGGTAGAGTGCTTCTCGCTGGCAGAGTGCTTCTCGCTGGTAGAGTGCCTCTCGCTGGTAGAGTGCTTCTCGCTGGTAGAGTGCCTCTCTCTGGTAGAGTGCTTCTCGCTGGTAGAGTGCTTCTCGCTGGTAGAGTGCTTCTCGCTGGTAGAGTGCTTCTCGCTGGTAGAGTGCTTCTCGCTGGCAGAGTGCCTCTCGCTGGCAGAGTGCCTCTCGCTGGCAGAGTCCTTCTCGCTGGTAGAGTGCTTCTCTCTGGCAGAGTGCTTCTCGCTGGTAGAGTGCTTCTCGCTGGCAGAGTGCCTCTCGCTGGCAGAGTGCCTCTCGCTGGCAGAGTGCCTCGCTCGAAAACAGCAAAAGCAGCCTCACTGGGACGACCTCGTTTTCAGTGAGGCCTTTCATAAGATCTCGCTGCTGCTGCTGGGTTACGCTGCACCTGTCCGGAGATCATTGATGTTTACATCACAGACGAGGAGGCTGCTTGCTTGATGAAGAGATCGGGGAGAGGGGAGAGGGCGAGAGGGGAGGGGAGGGGAAGGAGGGTGGGAAATCGAGGAAGAAGTCACCAGGACACTTGGTCTGTGATGAATCTTGTGAGGGGATATTCTCTCTAAGATTCCTTCACCCTGGGGATACTCCCCTCAGGTTCCTACACAATGGGATACTCCCCTTAGAGCTTCCTACACCCTTGGAGATACTCCCCTCAAGTTCCTTCACCCTGGGGATACTCCCCTCAGGTTCCTACACACTGGGGATACTCCACTTAGAGCTTCCCCTCAAGTTCCTTCATCCTGGGGATACTCCCCCTAGGTTCCTACACCCTGGGGATACTCTCTCTCGGTTCCTTCACCCTGGGGATACTCCCTTCAAGTTCCTTCATCTGGAGATACTCCTGTCAGGCTCCTTCCCCCTGGGGATACTCCCTCTAGGTTCCTATACACTGAGGATACTCCCCTCAGAGGTTCCTACACCCTGGGGGATACCCCATCACTGGCAGTCAGACACGCCCGTGAGGGATAGCGTGGAAGTCAGGTTTGCAGCTTCTAAATGGAACTGGAAATCCCGAGCGGGTAAAGATGTAGCGGCCATTATCCAATCAGGAGAGCAGGACCGTTCTGACAGCTGTAATAGCCAATCTCATGGACCAATTACAGAACGTTTGAGGACTGACTTCGGAAGCCAATGTCCAGCCCCGCCACCCGCTGGTGTCTCTGATGATGTTTTGTGGCTGGGCTCTCCTGTGCTCCCACTCTCTCTCCCCTCTCTCCTCTCCCTTTTCTGTCCCTCTTCCCTCTCCCTTCTGTCCTTCTCTTTCTCTTTTGTCTCTCTCTCATCTTTCTCTTCTCTTCCCTCTCCCCTCTCTCTTCTCTTTCCTCTCCCCTTTCCCTTTTCTGTAATTCTTCCCTCTCCCTTCTGTCCCTCTCTCTTCTGTCCCTCTTCCCTCTCTCTTCTGTCCCTCTTACCTCTCCCTTCTGTCCCTGTCCCCTCTCTCTTCTGTCCCTCTCCTCCCTCCTCTTCTGTCCCTCTCCCTCCCTCTCCCTCTTCTGTCCCTCTCCCCTCCCTCTCCCCTCTTCTGTCCCCCTCTTCCGCCTCTCTCCTCTTGTCTCTCTTCTTCCGTCACTTCTCCTGTCCCTCCCCTCTTCTTTAGTGTCCCTCCCCCATCCCGCGGCCTGCCTCATCCCCTTCCACACCCTCAACTCTCATGTCAACCCCTCCTATCCCTTCCCCTCTTCAATTCTTCCTCTCTTATCCCCCATCCCTTCTTGTCTCTAACGAAGAGAACAATGTTACAATATAATGGTGAACAAGTGATACAATGTGTAAAACAACCACGGATGGGGGGGAGTTGAATGATAGCTCTAGGCCTTTCATGT
>WNWK01000164.1:602500-622500 GCA_009830355.1 Cherax destructor | reverse complement strand
CACAACCATCACTCCCTCCTGTTTTAAATTATTATTATTGATCATATTCAATCTCCTCCTCCTCCTCCTCCTCCTCCTACTACTGTTATTACTACTACTACTACTACTGTTATTACTACTACTGTTATTATTACTACTACTACTGCTGTTATTACTACTACTACTACTGCTGTTATTACTACTACTACTCCTGCTCCTTCCTCTTATTCTTCTATTGTTTATCATTTCCTTTTCTTTCTTTTTTCTCTACTGACCATCTTGCCTCCTCCTCCTCCTCCTCCAGTGACCACCTTGCCTCCTCCTCCTCCAGTGACCACCTTGCCTCCTCCTCCTCCAGTGACCACCTTGCCTCCTCCTCCTCCAGTGACCACCTTGCCTCCTCCTCCTCCAGTGACCACCTTGCCTCCTCCTCCTCCAGTGACCACCTTGCCTTCCAAGATTCCAGTCATATCACTAATTAAATCTTCGACTAGTCAAGTTTCCATCATGTGTGGCAGTTAGCGAGGTCAAGACACTCCCACGGGAAACTGATGGAAGGAAATAACATAGACATCTTGAGCCTTGACTCTCTTAGTCGACGCTAAGATGTCTTAGACATGACTTCACCAAGACGACAGTGTCTTCCGCAGCTGTGGAGAGTATGCACAGGAATGCCAGCCAGCAGACAGCCAGACTATCTACTGAGGACTGTCTGCTACTGTCTATATTAATAACAGCCATTTATAAACTTGTTGTTACTTTACTGCCTCTCACTGTTCCTGTCACAACCACTACTGTTGTTACTACCACAACCACTGTTATTGTTCCTGGCACAACCACTGTTATTGTTCCTGTCACAAAAACTGTTATAGTTCCTGTTACAACCACTGTTATTGTTCCTGTCACAACCACTGTTGTTGTTCCTGTCACAACCACTACTGTTGTTACTACCACAACCACTGTTGTTGTTCCTGTCACAACAACTGTTATAGTTCCTGTCACAATCACTGTTATAGTTCCTGTCACAACCACTGTTATAGTTCCTGTCACAACAACTGTTATAGTTCCTGTTACAACCAGTGTTATTGTTCCTGTCACAACCACTGTTATAGTTCCTGGCACAACCACTGTTGTTGTTCCTGGCACAACCACTGTTGTTGTTCCTGTCACAACCACTGTTATTGTTCCTGTCACAATCACTGTTGTTGTTCCTGTCACAACCACTGTTGTTGTTCCTGTCACAACCACTGTTGTTGTTCCTGTCACAACCACTATTATTGTTCCTGTCACAACCACTGTTATTGTTCCTGTCACAACCACTGTTGTTCCTGGCACAACCACTGTTATTGTTCCTGTCACAATCACTGTTGTTGTTCCTGGCACAACCACTGTTGTTGTTCCTCCTGGCACAACCACTGTTGTTGTTCCTGTCACAACCACTGTTGTTGTTCCTGTCACAACCACTGTTGTTGTTCCTGTCACAACCACTGTTGTTGTTCCTGTCACAACCACTGTTATTGTTCCTGGCACAATGTTCATCCTGACGTGGTTGATGAACTGACACCAGGAGTCCACTGACTAGTTCACCTCAGCGTTGTGTCTAGTTGAATACTAAGAAAGCAAAGTGTTTGTCCAGCTGCTGCCTAAGTGACAGTACTGACTTTGTACTAAGGACTTTGACGGGTAGTTTGTTCCACTGCTATCATCCACACACACACAAATACTGTGCATATATTAGTGTTGCGTCTCTTGTCTAGAGGTTTTATTTCACTGTTTCGAGTTACTGTCTCACATAGTATTTCAGAGAGAGAGAGAGAGAGAGAGAGAGAGAGAGAGAGAGAGAGAGAGAGAGAGAGAGAGAGAGAGAGAGTCAGTGGTGCGCATGGCTCGTCGCGGTTGTCTGCGGGCGGCCATGTTCCTGATGCTCACATGTTCTGACATGTCAACAGCACGCTGTGCCTCCACACACACACACACACACACAGTCTGGAGCCCACACCTGGTCAAGCACGTCAAGAAATTAGAGAAAGTGCAAAGGTTTGCAACAAGACTAGTCCCGGATTTAAGGGTCATGTCCTTCGAGGAGAGGTTAAAGGAAATCAACCTGATGACACTGGAGGACAGGAGGGACATGGAGGACATGATAACGACATATAAAATACTGAGAGGAATTGACAAAGTGGATAGGGACAGGATGTTCCAGAGATGGGACATAGCAACAAGGGGTCACAGTTGGAAGTTGAAGACTCAGATGAATCACAGGGATGTTAGGAAGTATTTCTTCAGTCATAGAGTTGTCAGGAAGTTAAGAGTGTTAAGAGTGATGTAGTGGAGACGGGATCCATACATAGCTTTAAGAAGAGGTATGATAAAGTTCATGGAGCAGGGAGAGAGTGGACCTAGTAGCGACCAGTGAGCTGTGAATCGACCCCTGCAACCACAAACAGGTGAACACACACACACACAGTAGCGGCCAGTGAAGAGGCGGGGCCAGGAGCTATGAATCGACCCCTGCAACTACAACTAGGTGAGTACACAGTCTTGCCATCTTCTAAATTCGTCTCTTAATTATCAAAACCGATGGAATCACTGAGCCATTAAAGACTTCAAAATATTATTAAAGAACATTAAACAGGTAATTAAGCAGCAAATATGAGAGCGAATGAGCTAATGAGTTGTGGATAGTTTTAATGTAGGGTTGAGAGTGAGTTGAAAGTTGTTTAGTGGAAAGTTAATGAAATATTAATATTAACTACGGGTGGAGGAGACAGGTGGAGGAGACAGGTGGAGGAGACAGGTGGAGGAGACAGGTGGAGGAGACAGGTGGAGGAGACACTGACACAAACACTGGATAAAAATTGCGTATACAGTATGCATGACGCGTGAGTGTCGACCTGGTGGGTGTTCCGGGGGTCAACGCCCCCGCGGCCCAGTTCTTGACCAGGCCTCACGATGGATCAGGGCCTGATCAACCATGCTGTTACTGCTGACCACACATAGTCCAACGTACGAGCCACAGCCCAGCTGATCTGGGGACTCACACATATTAAATGATTATAATCAAGTGAAAAAATAATGGTTTTTCGACCTCAGAAAAGAACCCAATAAATATTTTGTATATCTTGTTTTTTCGTATAATTTTATATTACTGATCTTTTCACTATTAGCTAATTATATAAAACACAAAATTTTCGTTTCATGCTTTATATTATTAGCTTATGTATGTAGGTGCTCGTTGTGCTCGTTGATGGTGAGTTTGACTGGCTGCCAGTGCTGCTAACTGCCCGCTTGTTACACAGTTCGTGTCAGACTCAAGCTGTTACCAATCACCTGAAGTCGGATCTGCCGGCCCTGTCTCTCTCCCTCGCTGTTCCTCGCTGTTCCTCGCTGTTCCTCGCTGTCCCTCGCTGTTCCTCGCTGTTCCTCGCTGTTCCTCGCTGTCCCTCGCTGTCCCTCGCTGTTCCTTGCTGAGTAAACATCTCAACTCTCGCTCCTGTTATTTAGACTCTGTTTTTGGTAAAGTATGTCTCTGTTGGTGAACTGGGACATACATATCGTAACCCTGTGTAACTATTCGTAGACCATTATATAGACTTAGTGATATTTGGCATTTTCAGAGAGAGTGTCGTAGACACACTCTCTGTATCTCTGGTCCCGACTTCAACTCTCAACCTACATTGTTCTGGCATCTACGCACTGTCGTAGTTGGTAATTTGGAATTGCTAAACTTAGTTTCAGTAATAAGGGAGTTTTATATCTTTTCGGGAGGATCTGGTGAAGGTCCACAGTTAAAGTCGATTATGGTCTGCTTATTTTTCACCTGACGCTGTGTTGGTCACTGTTGCTTCGAGCATTACTGCTGTTTGGGAATGGGTCGTCACATTGTTCAAACAAGTTGTTTGATTGCCTTGATGGCCAAGAAGTTAGCTTATCTAGGGATTTGTTGCTGTCAGTCACTTTCTAAGTCGAGTTTGAGTACATATCTAGCTTTACTGAGCACATACGGAGCACATACACACATACTAACATGAATTACTTATTACATAAGAGAACACCTCATCATATCATAGTGCCAGATGGTACGCAGTCATAAGAGTGTTATAGTGTGTAGTATAATATCTAAAGTGCCCATAGCACCATATGTAAAGTTCAAAATAAGTATGATATATAAGTATAGCAGTCGTATAGCAGCTTATCACTTTAATTAAAGTTTCAATAACTAATTATCATCACCTAGACACCTTTGTTACCACCACCTAGACACCTTTGTTACCACCACCTAGACACCTTTGTTACCACCACCTAGACACCTTTGTTATCACCACATAGACACCTTTGTTACCACCACCTAGACACCTTTGTTATTAAAGATCTCAACTTTTATTTGGCTGGTTTGTATACATTCAGCTGCAGCCCAAAAGCCCTATTGAGAAGCCACTTCAATTCACGGGATTAGGAATATTCTCTGACTGTTACGAAATCAAAAACAGTCCAGAGAGGGATCAGTAAGTTGACCTAGTATTCTCTGGATATATCGTCACTTAATACATGCCACATTTTGTACCACAAAAGTGGTACAAAATGCGAAATCCTAACCGTACGTCCTCCCCAACACCCTCCCCTACATCCTCCCCTACATCCTCCCCTACATCCTCCCCCACATCCTCCCCTACGCACCACTGAACTAAGCTCAGATCTTCCCCGCCCCATCAATGGTGCCTTGTTATAATCTACCTGTGTCAGGGAGAATCTTCACCCTACCTGAGGAACATTCCCCAACCCTGGGAATGTTTTCCCTGGGTGGAGGAGGAGGCAAGGAAGGGGAGACGAAGGTAGAGAGAGATGGAGGGTTAAAAATGGAAATGGGCTATGGGAAAAGGAGAAAGAAAGAAAAAGAAGTGGGAGAGGAGAGAGAGAGAGAGAAGGAGAGAGAAGGGGAGGAGAGGGAAAGGAGAGAGAGAGAGAGAGAGAGAGAGAGAGAGAGAGAGAGAGAGAGAGAGAGAGAAGAGAGAATGGTCCATCAACCTCACAAGAAGATAAAGGAGGGAAGCAGAAGAGGCAATTGTTGAAATGGGAACAGAGAGAGAGAGGAGACGATAAAAGAGAAATTCACCCGTGGTCAACTTCATTCCGTCAGTGCTGACGTCTACCCTCCCTCCTTCCTTCCCTCCCTCCCTCCCTCCTTCCCTCCCTCCCTCCTTCCCTCCCTCCCTCCCTCCCTCCCTCCCTTCTTCCCTCCTTCATTCCTTAAGACATCTGCATGTAAGTATAATGAAATTCCTTCAGAGTTGGTTCACTGCCTTTCATGGCCTCTCTCAGTGCTCCAGATGACCACCAACAATGTTTACTTCACTAAATTGTGGAAATAATGAGTGAGTGTGTGTGTGTGTGTGTGTGTGTGTTAGTTAGTTACCATTTTGTCCTAGGCACATGTCGATTAGACACTAGGCCTGTTGTGTGTGTGTGTGTGTGTGTGTGTGTGTGTGTGTGTGTGTGATCGTGGTGATGTCGTTGGTGACAGTGGTGGTTTGATGGAGGTGGTGATGCTGGTGGTGTTGATGGTGACAGTGGTGGTGATGTTGATGGTGACAGTGGTGGTGATGTCGTTGGTGACAGTGGTGGTTTGATGGAGGTGGTGATGCTGGTGGTGTTGATGGTGACAGTGGTGGTGATGTTGATGGTGACAGTGGTGGTGATGCTGGTGACGCTGTTATCCTCGACAACAGACACTACTCTGCTCCAGGCCCAGACTCAAGCAACTCCATACACTTTGAAAATGACAAGAAACCACTATCTCGACCCTTAAAACTTCCCTGGAGAAGCAGCAGCCTGTGGCACAAGTGTCCTTCAAGACCACTAACACTGTCCAGCTTCACATTAATAGCTCTGCCTACACACATCACCTGGAGTACCAACAACTGATCAACCACAGCAGCGTAGGTTTACAGTAGGTCGCTTCTGTTTTCCAGAACTGCCAGAGACCATCACATGGTCTTGGATGCACTGGAAGACACACTAGCTGTGGATAGTAGAGTCAGAGTGCACATGCTGTGGATTCCATCTCACATTGGTCTTCAGATGCATGATAGAACTGATAAATTGGCTAAGTTTTATGCTTTCAAAGAGGGGGTAGATTACAATCTTGGCTTGTCAGTTAGCAGTTTGAGAACAATAATACGAAAAGAACTAGAACTGAATTTTATTGACTTAAGACTCAGGGAGATTGACACCAGTCAGTCCATCTATCATCATTCTATCATGCAGGAGGAGCCACATGTCTATGGTGCATCCAACAAAATAAGCAGACTCTTCGATGTCACCACCGCCCGCCTCCGGCTGGGTTACAAGTATCTTTGGCAGGTTAAATCACAACCACCAGATGTAGACCAAACAAAATGTAAACTTTGTCAGTTGGATTATTGTCACACCCTGCGTCATTATGTACTGGAGTGCGACAAAATTAATGAATTCAGAGACAACTCACTCAGAAATGTTCAAGATATGTCAAAGTATTTTATCCACAGTGGTATATTACAGACCATTCTGGAAAAATACCCTGACTTTGCTCCCTGTAAATAAAGCATTGCTACGTGTGTATGTGTGTGTGTGTGTGTGTGTGTGTGTGTGTATGTGTGTGTGTGTGTGTGTGTGTGTGTGTGTGTGTGTGTGTGTGTGCGCGCGTGTTGATTGCCTTTTTGTCCTGTGCACATGTCGATTGAAGGCTGGGCCTGTTGTGTGTGCGTGTGTGTGTATGTATATATGTGTGTGTATGTGTGTGTGTGTATGTGTGTGTGTGTATGTGTATATGTAAGTGTGTATGTGTGACCCAACAATAAAATTTGCACCAAGAACTCATTACAGTTGTGACTGGGTGTAGACTAGTGAAGTGTTCATTGCGTTATAATTTGTTCATGATTGTAACCATGTATAAACGTAAGTAAATTTACTTACATGTTTCATTACCTTTGTAACTTGTGAGTTCATTATCTTTGTAGCTTGTTAGTTCATTACCTTTGTAACTTGCTCAGCTATCATAACTTTGGGGTCCAGTCCCTGGACCCATTATGTACCTCTGTAATCTTTTGACTACCGCCCACAGGATGGGTATGGGGTGCATAATAAAGATATCAAACTAACTAAACTTCCGACGTAGTGTACAATAATGTTACATAAGCCTGCCATAAATACGAACATGGGGTCACAGTGTACAAATACGTAGAAGAGGAGTAATTTGAAAAGTGGGTAGATGGATATTTAACATGTTAACAAATACAACCCAGAGAGTAGGAGTAAAGAGAGTGAAGTCGGAAGCTTCCAGAGTGAAAAACTATTTTCCCCGAGGCACAGTACTCGACCCTCTTTTGTTTTTCAGTCTCATATCCGACATAGACAAGAACATAAATCATAGCGCCGTAACATCCTTCGTTGATGATACCAGAATGTCTACGAGAGAGACCGTCGAGGCCACACACTGAATCTTCACACTGATATAAACCAAGTCACCCAATGGGCCTCTTTTGTGTCAGTGTGACTTTGTATATGATCCAAGTCGGACCGAAACGTCGTCGTAAAGCCTCTGTTTCCTATATGCGGGTTATTTGTGTATTGTTCAGTGACAGTATTGCGTCTTTATGTTCTACAACGACGTGATGTTCAGTGAGAACAAGTTTCAGTTGGTTCGCTGTCAATGGCGGAAGTAGACTGAAGCGGAGCACAACACAGTAGAGGGAAAGTTTTATGTGGAGAAACTTGGGAATGACGATGTCAACACTGAAGGATCAAAGCAAGGTTACTGTAGCTACCTTACTGTAGCTACGTTACTGTAGCTACGCCAAGGTTACTGTAGCTACCTTACTGTAGCTACGTTACTGTAGCTACGCCAAGGTTACTGTAGCTACCTTACTGTAGCTACGTTACTGTAGCTACGCAAAGGTTACTGTAGCTACCTTACTGTAGCTACGTTACTGTAGCTACGCCAAGGTTACTGTAGCTACCTTACTGTAGCTACAGTAAGGTGAATGATAACTAGAACTCACAAGAGATGCTGAACCAAATATACACTATTAGTCTCTTGTCTCCAGGCTGGAATACTGCTCTATACTGACGGTCTCCAGGCTGGAATACTGCTCTATACTGACGGTCTCCAGGCTGGAATACTGCTGTATACTGACGGTCTCCAGGCTGGAATACTGCTCTATACTGACGGTCTCCAGGCTGGAATACTGCTGTATACTGACGGTCTCCAGGCTGGAATACTGCTGTATACTGACGGTCTCCAGGCTGGAATACTGCTCTATACTGACGGTCTCCAGGCTGGAATACTGCTGTATACTGACGGTCTCCAGGCTGGAATACTGCTCTATACTGACGGTCTCCATGCTGGAATACTGCTGTATACTGACGGTCTCCAGGCTGGAATACTGCTCTATACTGACGGTCTCCAGGCTGGAATACTGCTGTATACTGACGGTCTCCAGGCTGGAATACTGATGTATACTGACGGTCTCCAGGCTGGAATACTGCTCTATACTGACGGTCTCCAGGCTGGAATACTGCTCTATACTGACGGTCTCCAGGCTGGAATACTGCTCTATACTGACGGTCTCCAGGCTGGAATACTGCTGTATAGTGACGGTCTCCAGGCTGGAATACTGCTGTATACTGACGGTCTCAGGCTGGAATACTGCTGTATACTGACGGTCTCCAGGCTGTAATACTGCTCTATACTGACGGTCTCCAGGCTGGAATACTGCTGTATACTGACGGTCTCCAGGCTGGAATACTGCTGTATACTGACGGTCTCCAGGCTGGAATACTGCTGTATACTGACGGTCTCCAGGCTGGAATACTGCTGTATACTGACGGTCTCAGGCTGGAATACTGCTGTATACTGACGGTCTCCAGGCTGGAATACTGCTGTATACTGACGGTCTCCAGGCTGGAATACTGCTGTATACTGACGGTCTCCAGGCTGGAATACTGCTGTATACTGACGGTCTCCAGGCTGGAATACTGCTCTATACTGACGGTCTCCAGGCTGGAATACTGCTGTATACTGACGGTCTCCAGGCTGGAATACTGCTGTATACTGACGACCACCAAGGCAGTGAGATCGATGAACTAGAAAACGTACAAAGAACTTTCACTGTCCGTGTATGTTCAGTTGAACATCTTCCCCCTCCCCTCCTCCTCCTTCTCCTCCTCCCCTCCCCTCCTCCTCATGCTCTTCCTCCCCCTCCCCTCTCCTCCTCCCGCTCTTCCTCCCCCTCCCCTCCCCTCCTCCCGCTCTTCCTCCCCCTCCCCTCCCCTCCTCCTTTTTCTAATTATAATTTCCTCTGCCAAATTCACCTTACAGTTATTTTCTTCCTTATTTTTTTCTCCCTCCTTCCCTCCTTCCTCCTTTCCTCCCTCCTCCTTCCCTCCTTCCTCCTTTCCTCCTCCTCCTTCCCTCCCTCCACCTTTCCTCCCTCCTCCTTCCCTCCCTCCTCCTTTCCTCCCTCCTCCTTCCCTCCCTCTTCCTTTCCTACCTCCTCCTTCCCTCCCTCCTCCTTTCCTCCCTCCTCCTTCCCTCCCTCCTCCTTTCCTACCTCCTCCTTCCCTCCCTCCTCCTTTCCTCCCTCCTCCTTTCCTCCCTCCTCCTTCCCTCCCTCCTCCTTTCCTCCCTCCTCCTTCCCTCTCTCCTCCTTCCCTCCCTCCTCCTTTCCTCCCTCCTCCTTTCCTCCCTCCTCCTTCCCTCCCTCCTCCTTTCCTACCTCCTCCTTCCCTCCCTCCTCCTTTCCTCCCTCCTCCTTCCCTCCCTCCTCCTTTCCTACCTCCTCCTTCCCTCCCTCCTCCTTTCCTATCTCCTCCTTCTTTCCCTCCTCCTTTCCTCCCTCCTCCTTCCCTCCCTCCTCCTTCCCTCCCTCCTCCTTCCCTCCCTCCTCCTTTCCTACCTCCTCCTTCCCTTCCTCCCTCCCTCTTTCTCCCCTCCTTTCTCCTACTTCCTTTCTTTCCCCTACCTCCCTTCTTTTCCCCTACCTCCCTTCTTTTCCCCCCTCTCCCTTCTTTTCCCCTACCTAACTTCCTTTCCCTTTACCTCCCTTACCCCTACCTCCCTTTCCCCTACCTCCTCTACACCTCTCTCCTCCCTCCTCCTCCCCTAATTCCATTCCCCTCGTTCTATTTCCCCTCCTCACTCTCCTTCCCTCCCCCCCGTCTCCCCTCAACCCTGGGAGGGGAAAAAATCTTTTGAGGGCAGGAAATGAGGTAAGAGAAGAAAAATCCATTTTCCTCGTTTTCTCATTAGTTGATGTTTGGTGGGGAAAATTATGAGGGGAAATGTGTAGTGGTGCCATAATTTGTGCGAGGGGAGGGGGGGGTTATTCCCCCCTCCCCCTCTCCTTCCTCCCCTTCACACCACTTAGATCATGTTTAAGCCCCTCACTCCTTGCTTACCTTACGGCGCACTTACACCCCCCCACCTCCAATATCCCCTACACCTCACTTACACCCCCACCTCAACTATCCCCTACACCTCACTTACACCCCCCACCTCCACTATCCCCTACACCTCACTTACACCCCCACCTCCACTATCCCCTACACCTCACTTACACCCCCCACCTCCACTATCCCCTACACCTCACTTACACCCACCTCCAATATCCTACACTCACTTCACCCCACCTCAACTATCCCTACACTCACTTAACTCACTCAACTATCCCTACACCTCACTTACACCCACCTCCACTATCCTACACTCACTTACACCCACCTCAACTATCCCTACACCTCACTTACACCCCACCTCCACTATTCTCTACACCTCACTTACACCCACCTCCACTATTCTCTACACCTCACTTACACCCCATTTCAACTATCCCTACACTCACTTACACCCTCACCTCACTATCCCTACACCTACTTACACCCCACCTCCACTATTCTCTACACCTCACTTACACCCACCTCAACTATCCCTACACTCACTTACACCCCACCTCCACTATCCCTACACCTCACTTACACCCCATCTCAACTATCCTACACCTCACTTACACCCCACCTCACTATTCTCTACACTCACTTACACCCCCACCTCCACTATCCCTACACTCTCACTTACCCCCACCTCAACTATCCCTACACTCACTTACACCTCACCTCCACTATTCTCTACACTCCTTCAACTTCACCTCCACTATCCCTTCACCTCACTTACACCCCCACCTACACTATCCCTACACTCACTTACACCCACCTCCACTATCCCTACACTTCACTTACACCCCACCTACACTATCCTCTTCACCTCACTTCACTCCCACCTACACTATCTCCTACACCTCACTTATACTTCCACTATCCTCTACACCTCACTTACACCCCACCTCCACTATTCTCTATACCTCATTACACCCCACCTCCACTATCCCTAAATCTCACTTACACCCCACCTCCACTATCCCTACACCTCTATAACACCCCACCTCCACTATCCCTACACCTCGCTTACACCCCCTCTCCACGACCGTTTAGACACTCTCCAGGACCATTAACACCCACTCCAGGATCCCCTACACCTCACTTACACCCCCTCTGCCCCCTCTGCACGATCGTTTACACACCCCTCTACGACCATTAACACATTTCCAGGATCCTTAAACCCCCTTGGAGTACCATCTACACCTCTTCCAGAACCACCTACACTCCTTCCAGGACCACCTACACTCCTTCCAGGACCACCTTCACTCCTTCCAGGACGACCTTCACTCCTTCCAGGACCACCTTCACTCCTTCCAGGACTACCAACAGTCCTTCCAGGACCACCTTCACTCCTTCCAGGACCACCTACACTCCTTCCAGGACCACCTTCACTCCTTCCAGGACTACCAACAGTGATTCCAGGACCACCTTCACTCCTTCCAGGACCACCTACACTCCTTCCAGGACCACCTACACTCCTTCCAGGACCACCTACACTCCTTCCAGGACCACCTACACTCCTTCCAGGACCACCTACACTCCTTCCAGAACCACCTACACTCCTTCCAGGACCACCTACACTTCTTCCATACTACATACACAGCAGTGTTCACCCTCCCCACAGCAGTGTTCACCCTCCCCACAGCAGTGTTCACCCTCCCAGAGCAGTGTTCACCCTCCCCACAGCAGTGTTCACCCTCCCAGAGCAGTGTTCACCCTCCCACATCAGTGTTCACCCTCCCCACAGCAGTGTTCACCCTCCCCACAGCAGTCTTCACCCTCCCAGAGCAGTGTTCACCCTCCCACAGCAGTGTTCACCCTCCCCACAGCAGTGTTCACCCTCCCCACAGCAGTGTTCACCCTCCCAGAGCAGTGTTCACCCTCCCCACAGCAGTGTTCACCCTCCCATAGCAGTGTTCACCCTCCCAGAGCAGTGTTCACCCTCCCCACAGCAGTGTTCACCCTCCCATAGCAGTGTTCACCCTCCCACATCAATGTTCACCCTCCCCACAGCAGTGTTCACCCTCCCCACAGCAGTCTTCACCCTCCCAGAGCAGTGTTCACCCTCCCACAGCAGTGTTCACCCTCCCCACAGCAGTGTTCACCCTCCCCATAGCAGATTTCACCCTCCCCACAGCAGTGTTCACCCTCCCCACAGCAGTGTTCGCAGTGTTCACCCTCCCACAGCAGTGTTCACCCTCCCCACAGCAGTGTTCACCCTCCCCACAGCAGTGTTCACCCTCCCCACAGCAGTGTTCACCCTCCCAGAGCAGTGTTCACCCTCCCCACAGCAGTGTTCACCCTCCCAGAGCAGTGTTCACCCTCCCCACAGCAGTGTTCACCCTCCCCACAGCAGTGTACACCCTCCCCACAGCAGTGTTCACCCTCCCCACGTTCACCAGTGCATATATATATTTTTTCCAATCAGCTCACAAATGCAGACAGTGTTCACAGTGTTCACAGAGTTGTGATTGATAAACGTGATCAATAAAACTAAATGGAATAGCAAATGGGATTGCAAACTGTATGTTGCTGGTGTCTGTGCTTGCAATTGACGCCACACTCCCCCCCTCCCTTCCTTCCTAACTCCCTCCCTCCCTCCCTTCCACATTTAAATACTTTTTCCAAGCGATATAGTTCACGTGTATATATATATATATATATATATATATATATATATATATATATATATATATATATATATATATATATATACATACAAATAACCACAGGGAAAGTTGAATGGTAGCTGTAGGTCTTTCGTGTTGCATTCAACACATCATCAGGAGGTTGCAATGTTGCAGAAATAGAGTAGGAAATCCAGGCCTGGATTTCCTACTCTATTTTGAGAAGCCTTGGCATAACTGGACCAGTTATCCATCTTAGCACTACAGGGACTGGACCAGTTATCCGTCTTAGCACTACAGAGACTGGACCAGTTATCCGTCTTAGCACTACAGAGACTGTACCAGTTATTCGTCTTAGCACTACAGAGACTGTACCAGTTATCCGTCTTAGCACTACAGAGACTGGACCAGTTATCCATCTTAGCACTACAGAGACTGTACCAGTTATCCGTCTTAGCACTACAGAGACTGGACCAGTTATCCGTCTTAGCACTACAGAGACTGGACCAGTTATCCATCTTAGCACTGCAGAGACTGGACCAGTTATCCGTCTTAGCACTACAGAGACTGGACCAGTTATCCGTCTTAGCACTACAGAGACTGGACCAGTTATCCGTCTTAGCACTGCAGAGACTGGACCAGTTATCCATCTTAGCACTACAGAGACTGGACCAGTTATCCATCTTAGCACTACAGAGACTGGACCAGTTATCCGTCTTAGCACTACAGAGACTGGACCAGTTATCCGTCTTAGCACTGCAGAGACTGTACCAGTTATCCATCTTAGCACTACAGAGACTGGACCAGTTATCCATCTTAGCACTACAGAGACTGTACCAGTTATCCATCTTACCACTACAGAGACTGGACCAGTTATCCATCTTAGCACTACAGAGACTGTACCAGTTATCCATCTTAGCACTACAGAGACTGGACCAGTTATCCATCTTAGCACTACAGAGACAGGACCAGTTATCCGTCTTAGCACTGCAGAGACTGTACCAGTTATCCATCTTAGCACTACAGAGACTGGACAAGTTATCCGTCTTAGCACTGCAGAGACTGGACCAGTTATCCATCTTAGCACTGCAGAGACTGGACCAGTTATCCGTCTTAGCACTACAGAGACTGTACCAGTTATCCGTCTTAGCACTACAGAGACTGGACCAGTTATCCGTCTTAGCACTGCAGAGACTGGACCAGTTATCCATCTTAGCACTACAGAGACTGGTCCAGCTATCCGTCTTAGCACTACAGGGACTGGACCAGTTATCCGTCTTAGCACTGCAGAGACTGTACCAGTTATCCGTCTTAGCATTACAGAGACTGTACCAGTTATCCATCTTAGCACTACAGAGACTGGAC
Organism: Cherax destructor; assembly: GCA_009830355.1. Taxonomy (NCBI): domain Eukaryota; kingdom Metazoa; phylum Arthropoda; class Malacostraca; order Decapoda; family Parastacidae; genus Cherax; species Cherax destructor. Next base: position 608,059 of record WNWK01000164.1, on the reverse strand, counting down.
CAGTTATCCGTCTTAGCACTACAGGGACTGGACCAGTTATCCGTCTTAGCACTGCAGAGACTGGACCAGTTATCCATCTTAGCACTACAGAGACTGGACCAGTTATCCGTCTTAGCACTACAGGGACTGGACCAGTTATCCGTCTTAGCACTACAGAGACTGGACCAGTTATCCGTCTTAGCACTGCAGAGACTGGACCAGTTATCCATCTTAGCACTACAGAGACTGGACCAGTTATCCGTCTTAGCACTGCAGAGACTGGACCAGTTATCCATCTTAGCACTGCAGAGACTGGACCAGTTATCCGTCTTAGCACTACAGAGACTGGACCAGTTATCCGTCTTAGCACTGCAGAGACTGGACCAGTTATCCATCTTAGCACTACAGAGACTGGACCAGTTATCCGTCTTAGCACTGCAGAGACTGGACCAGTTATCCGTCTTAGCACTTCAGGGACTGGACCAGTTATCCGTCTTAGCACTGCAGAGACTGGACCAGTTATCCGTCTTAGCACTTCAGGGACTGGACCAGTTATCCATCTTAGCACTACAGAGACTGGACCAGTTATCCGTCTTAGCACTGCAGAGACTGGACCAGTTATCCATCTTAGCACTGCAGAGACTGGACCAGTTATCCGTCTTAGCACTGCAGAGACTGGACCAGTTATCCGTCTTAGCACTTCAGGGACTGGACCAGTTATCCGTCTTAGCACTGCAGAGACTGGACCAGTTATCCGTCTTAGCACTACAGAGACTGGACAAGTTATCCGTCTTAGCACTTCAGGGACTGGACCAGTTATCCGTCTTAGCACTGCAGAGACTGGACCAGTTATCCGTCTTAGCACTTCAGGGACTGGACCAGTTATCCATCTTAGCACTACAGAGACTGGACCAGTTATCCGTCTTAGCACTGCAGAGACTGGACCAGTTATCCATCTTAGCACTGCAGAGACTGGACCAGTTATCCGTCTTAGCACTGCAGAGACTGGACCAGTTATCCGTCTTAGCACTTCAGGGACTGGACCAGTTATCCGTCTTAGCACTACAGAGACTGGACCAGTTATCCGTCTTAGCACTGCAGAGACTGGACCAGTTATCCGTCTTAGCACTTCAGGGACTGGACCAGTTATCCATCTTAGCACTACAGAGACTGGACCAGTTATCCGTCTTAGCACTGCAGAGACTGGACCAGTTATCCGTCTTAGCACTGGAGAGACTGGACCAGTTATCCGTCTTAGCACTACAGAGACTGGACCAGTTATCCGTCTTAGCACTACAGAGACTGGACCAGTTATCCGTCTTAGCACTACAGAGACTGTACCAGTTATCCATCTTAGCACTACAGAGACTGGACCAGTTATCCGTCTTAGCACTTCAGAGTGACGTAAGTGAGTTTCCTGGAGTGCTGATCTTAGTCAAGAAGAGATCTAGGTGGCACACGTCACCTCTAGATCACTGTCTTACCCTGTCTCTCTCTCTCTCTTCTGTCTCTTCCTGTCTTAAACTGTCTCTCTCTCTCTTCTGTCTCACCCTGTCTCTCTCCCTTTCCAGTCTCTCGCCTTGTCACTGTCTCCCCCCTCTCTGACTTTCTCTCCTCTATGCATCCTCCTGTCTTCCCCCCTTCCCCAAAGCAAGATCTCCTTCCCTCCCCTCCCCTTCCCTTCCCTCCCCTCCCCCACGTTGCCAGATGTCACCAGAGCGACTGTCTCTGCCTATTAATTCACATTTAATAGAGAGTAAACCTGTTAGAGGCGACTATTGTGTGCAAACAAAAGGTGGCCCTCGTCTCTATTGCTTCCCCTCCCTTTCATGCTGGTCCCCTCACCCTCCCTGCTGGTCCCCTCACCCTCCCTGCTGGTCCACCTCCCTCCCTGCTGGTCCACCTCCCTCCCTGCTGGTCCACCTCCCCCTCTCCTTCCCTGCTGGTCCACCTCCTCCCTGCTGGTTCATCTCCCTCCCTGCTGGTCCACCTCCCTCCCTGCTGGTTCACCTCTCCTCCATGCTGGTCCACCTCCCTCTCTGCTTGGTCATCTCCCTCCCTGCTGGTTCACCTCCCTCTCTGCTGGTTCACCTCCCCTCCCTGCTGGTTCACCTTCCCTCCCTGCTGGTTCATCTCCCCTCCCTGCTTGTTCACCTCCCCTCCCTGCTGGTTCATCTCCCCTCCCTGTTGGTTCACCTTCCCTCCCTGCTGGTTCATCTCCCCTCCCTGCTGGTTCACCTCCCCCCTGCTGGTTCATCTCCCTCCCTGCTGGTTCACCTTCCCTCCCTGCTGGTTCATCTCCCTCCCTGCTGGTTCACCTCCCCTCTCTGCTGGTCCACCTCCCCTCCCTGCTGGTTCATCTCCCCTCCCTGCTGGTCCACCTCCCCTCCCTGCTGGTTCACCTCTCCTCCATGCTGGTCCACCTCCCCTCTCTGCTGGTTCATCTCCCCTCTCTGCTGGTTCACCTCCCCTCCCTGCTAGTTCATCTCCCCTCCCTGCTGGTTCACCTCCCCTCCCTGCTGGTTCATCTCCCCTCCCTGCTGGTTCATCTCCCCTCACTACTGGTTCATCTCTCAACAAATACACACTGAGATATAATATACAATCCCTGTTAATCTCTTCCTAGCTTCTCCGTCTCTTATAATAGTCAAGTAAGTTAATTATCCTACAAAAGCACAGAAGACCTTAAACTAATAAAAGCATTAGCCTAATACTAATTAATTACTAATCAGGGTAGCTACACTCTCATGGTAATTAGGCAGAGCATTAATATATCTCATTAGTATTTAATATTATCATGCGTGTCCCTCCAATCAGTATAATATATATATATATATATATATATATATATATATATATATATATATATATATATATATATATATATATATATATATATATATATTGTGTGTGTGTGTGTGTGTGTGTGTGTGTGTGTGTGTGTGCTCACCTATTTATGGTTGCAGGGGTCGATTCATAGCTCCTGGCCCCGCCTCTTCACTGATAAAAGATAAGATTTCTTCGGATTTTTAACCCCGGAGGGTTAGCCATCCAGGATAACCCAAGAAAGTCAGTGCGTCATCGAGGACTGTCTGTCTTATTTCCATTGTGGTCCTTAATCTTGTCCCCCAGGATGCGACCCACACCAGTCGACTAACACCCAGGTACCTATTTGCTGCTAGGTGAACATGACAACAGGTGTAAGGAAACACGTCGAAATGTTTCCACCCGCCGGGAATCGAACCCGGGCCCTCCGTGTGTGAAGCAAGAGCTCTAACCACCAGACCACTAGGTCCTCTCTCTCCCTGCTCCATGAGCTTTATCAAGACTCGTCTTAAAACTATGTATGGTTCCTGACTCCACTACGTCACTTTCTAGGCTATTCCACTTCCTGACCACTCTGTGACTGAAGAAATACTTCCTAATATCCCTGTGACTCACAGGAGTCTTCAAATTGTGACCCCTTGTTGCTGTGTCCCATCTCTGGAACATCCTGTCTTTGTCCACCTTGTCAATTCCTCTCAGTAGTTAGTTACCATTTTGTCCTAGGCACATGTCGATTAGACACTAGGCCTGTTGTATGTATGTATGTGTGTGTGTGTAAGGAAACACTTCGAAATGTTTCGGCCCCGCCGGGAATTAAACCCGGGCCCTCCGTGCGTGAAGCAAGAGCGCTAGCCACCATGCCATCGGGGCGTGTGTCTGTGTGTGTGTGTGTGTGTGTGCAAAACAACTACGGGGGTAAGTTGAATGATAGCTGTAGGCCATTCGTGTTATAATCAACACATCTTCAGAAGCTTGCGATGTTGCAGACATAAGTAGGAAGTCCAGGTAGATTTGTTCAAGGTAACGACTCTAGGTAGATCACAGTAAACAGGTGACGTCATAGTATGCAAAATAAACACAATGAAAAAATAGAGAAATTTCAAGCGCTTTCGTGATTTCTCACATTATCAAGGAATAGGGAAAAATAATAGGACACTAGAAGACTTATAAGGCTGAGATATAACCTCACGCACGACTCAGCACGCACGACCCAGCACGCACGACCCAGCTGGCACGACCCAGCAGGCACGACTCAGCACGCACGACTCAGCAGGCACGACCCAGCAGGCACGACCCAGCAGGCACGACTCAGCACGCACGACTCAGCAGGCACGACCCAGCAGGCACGACCCAGCAGGCACGACCCAGCAGGCACGACCCAGCAGGCACGACCCAGCACGCACGACCCAGCACGCTGAGAGTGGGAGTGTAGTGAAGATTTGGTCAGGTCATATGTCAAGTACAATTTATGACCGACACCTCAGGCATAGCTTAAATTCCTCACAAATTCTCTTCCTTATAAACGAATCTAATTTATATAACTCTGAACTTATATTCAAATTGAAAAACTATTGTTTATGAAGGTTGATTCAGTTATATTCCTGTCAACTCTGGACTCGATACAACTTTCTCAGTCTTTTAGAAATCAATTGGATGGTTAAAATGTCTCACATTAATAAAGAGAACATTAGAACATTGTCCAGTTCTAATGTTATATTTACGTTGCCTTAACCTAAGTTCAAGACTTTTACCAGTTTGACCGTAATGAACTTTATCGCATCTTATACAAGGGATCTTATAGACACAACCAACAATATTTCTGGGCGATTTTTTTATCAAGATTTTTAAATACAACTTTGCTATTAAAATTCTTAAGTAGAGAAGAAATATCGACAAAGTTTTTATGGTGAGGAAGAAGCAACATGTTTTTAGTTGTATAAGTTTGGTTGTTTCTTTTTGGATTATAAAAAAGTATTTCTGGTAATTTTAAAAGATTTATGAGTTAAGTTTCTTGGGTATTTTAGATCATTAACTATTCCATAAATATTCAATATTTCTTTATCTATGAACTCTGGGCAGCAAATATGCAAAGTTCTCAAAAATATTGATGAGAAAACAGACAGTTTAACTTTATCTTGATGTGAAGAATAATAGTGCACGTAAGAACAGTTATTTCTTGGTCTTCTGTAAATTTTAAATTTAAGAGGCACGTAAGTTCCCCAGTCTTTTAATAACATGGTTATTTTTCCACTATAATCTACCTTGTCCATAATTACACCTGCTGGATACACCTGTAAGAATTAAAACCTGTATTAATTAATAATAATTAAAACCTGTAATAATTAAAACTTCTAAAAAAAGGCAATGAGTTATTTTGTACAAAGTCAACAGTAAACTTTATGGATGACGCTGGACTATTTAATTCAAACAGGAAATGGTTTATATTTATATTCTTGGTCATTAAGTACAGAACATCGTCATTACATCTGTACCACTCAGATTATCAGGAAAAATTCTGCTAAACAATCTTGTTTAAAAAAAGAAATCCATGTGTAAATTGTTAAGGACTGACGAAAGAGGATTTCCCATCGCCATGCCAAACTTTTGAGTGTAAAAACCCGCCATTAAACACAAATTTTGCATCAACAATGCGAAGTTTAATACGTTTTAACCGTTGTTATTTTGAATATATATGAATATATATATATATATATATATATATATATATATATATATATATATATATATATATAT
>WNWK01000164.1:582500-600000 GCA_009830355.1 Cherax destructor | reverse complement strand
TTACTCTCCCCCCCTCCTTCCATCACCTTATCTCCTCCCTCCTTCCTCACCTTACTCTCCTCCTCCTTCCATCACCTTATTCTCCCTCCCTCCTTCCATCACCTTACTCTCCCTCCCTCCTTCCATCACCTTACTCTCCCTCCCTCCTTCCATCACCTTACTCTCCCTCCCTCCTTCCATCACCTTACTCTCCCTCCCTCCTTCCATCACCTTACTCTCCCTCCCTCCTTCCATCACCTTACTCTCCCTCCCTCCTTCCATCACCTTACTTTCCCTCCTCCTTCCTCACCTTACTTCTCCTCCCTCCTTCCTCCCTCCTCCTCCCTCCATCCTTCCATCTCCCTGTCTCCTTCCCTCAATCTTTCCCTCCCTCTCACCGTTTTCCTCTCTCCCTCCTTCTCTCCTCCCATTTCTCTCTCTCTCTCTCTCTCTCAACTTCGCTCCCTCTCTCCCTGCCTCTCCCCCCTCTCTCTCGCCTCCCTCCCGCCATCCCTGCATCCATCTTTCTCTCTTCTTCTTCTCCTCCATCTCCTTCTCCTCCTCAGGTCTATTCTTCAACGTCATGAAGTGTGCTCTAGGAAATGAAGAAGTGGGAAGTGTGCCAGGTGTGCCAACTCCATGGAGGGGGGGAGGGGGAGGGAGAGGGAGGGAGGGAGAGAGAGAGAGAGAGAGAGAGAGAGAGAGAGAGAGAGAGAGAGAGAGAGAGAGAGAGGAGAGACCTGATTAGCATCACTAACCAGGACTACCAGCACTGCTAACCAGGACTACCAGCAGCACTAGCCAGGTCTACCAGCATTACTAACCAGGTCTACCAGCATCACTAACCAGGTCTACCAGCATCACTAACCAGGACTACCAGCATCACTAACCAGGTCTAAGCACATGGCTACCAGCAACTACCAGGTCTACCAGCATTACTAACCAGGTCTACCAGCATCACTAACCATGACTACCAGCAGCACTAGCCAGGTCTACCAGCATCACTAACCAGGACTACCAGCAGCACTAGCCAGGTCTACCAGCATTACTAACCAGGTCTACCAGCATCACTAACCAGGTCTACCAGCATCACTAACCAGGACTACCAGCAGCACTAGCCAGGTCTACCAGCATTACTAACCAGGTCTACCAGCATCACTAACCATGACTACCAGCAGCACTAGCCAGGTCTACCAGCATCACTAACCATGACTACCAGAGCATAGCAGGTCTACCAGCACTAGCCAGGTCTACCAGCATTACTAACCAGGTCTACCAGCATCACTAACCATGACTACCAGCAGCACTAGCCAGGTCTACCAGCATCACTAACCAGGACTACCAGCATCACTAGCCAGATCTACCAGCATCACTAACCAGGTCTACCAGCATCACTAACCAGGTCTACCAGCATTACTAACCAGGTCTACCAGCATCACTAACCATGACTACCAGCAGCACTAGCCAGGTCTACCAGCATCACTAACCAGGTCTACCAGCATCACTAACCAGGACTACCAGCAGCACTAGCTAGGTCTACCAGCATCACTAACCAGGACTACCAGCAGCACTAACCAGGTCTACCAGCATCACTAACCAGGTCTACCAGCATCACTAACCAGGACTACCAGCAGCACTAGCTAGGTCTACCAGCATCACTAACCAGGTCTACCAGCATTACTAACCAGGTCTACCAGCATCACTAACCAGGACTACCAGCAGCACTAACCAGGTCTACCAGCATCACTAACCAGGTCTACCAGCATCACTAACCAGGACTACCAGCAGCACTAGCTAGGTCTACCAGCATCACTAACCAGGTCTACCAGCATCACTAACCAGGACTACCAGCAGCACTAGCTAGGTCTACCAGCATCACTAACCATGACTACCAGCAGCACTAGCCAGGTCTACCAGCATCACTAACCAGGTCTACCAGCATCACTAACCAGGACTACCAGCAGCACTAGCTAGGTCTACCAGCATCACTAACCAGGACTACCAGCAGCACTAGCCAGGTCTACCAGCATCACTAACCAGGACTACCAGCATCACTAACCAGGTCTACCAGCATCACTAACCAGGTCTACCAGCATCACTAACCAGGTCTACCAGCAGCACTAACCAGGTCTACCAGCATCACTAACCAGGTCTACCAACATCACTAACCAGGACTACCAACAGTAACTAAGGAGGAAGCAACACGGAGGAGAGGCCAAGCTAGGTACTAAGCGAGTCATGTTTGTGGAAGACAAATTCAATCACAAGTAGCGTGAATTCATGTGATTGACTGGTAAAGCAATTTGAATAACTGGGTAAGTGTTGTGAAGGGCGGGGAGACTGTTGTGATGTAGGGGAGAGAGAAGAGGGGAGATGAAGGAGGGAGGGGAGAGAGCAAGCTAATGGAGTAAAGGGACGGTTAAGAGTGAATGTAAGCAGAGAGAGAGAGAGAGAGAGAGAGAGAGAGAGAGAGAGAGGGAGAGAGAGAGAGAGAGGAGAGAGAGAGAGAGAGAGAGAGAGAGAGAGAGAGAGAGAGAGAGAGAGAGAGAGAGAGAGAGAGAGAGAGAGAGAGAGAGAGAGGGGAGAAATGAATGGTAGAGGGTAGGTATCTGAGGACGAGATTGATATCCTTGGGGTGAAATTTGATTCCAAACTGACCATGAAGAACAACGTTGTAAATCTTGCAAACAAGGCGGACACAAAGTAAAGAGGTGGGGCCAGGAGCTATGAATCGACACCTGCAACCACAACTGGGTGAGTACACAGTAATCAGTTTAGCACCCTCCTTCACTGGTAGTCTCTATAATTCTAATTTACTCTCCCTACATTTTTATTTCTCGCAATTGCATGTTCTTCCCCCTGCTGGGTACACCTGCTGGATACACCTGCTGGGTACACCTGCTGGATACACCTGCTGGGTACACCTGCTGGATACACCTGCTGGGTACACCTGCTGGGTACACCTGCTGGATACACCTGCTGGGTACACCTGCTGGGTACACCTGCTGGGTACACCTGCTGGATACACCTGCTGGATACACCTGCTGGGTACACCTGCTGGGTACACCTGCTGGGTACACCTGCTGGATACACCTGCTGGATACACCTGCTGGATACACCTGCTGGGTACACCTGCTGGGTACACCTGCTGGATACACCTGCTGGATACACCTGCTGGGTACACCTGCTGGATACACCTGCTGGGTACACCTGCTGGGTACACCTGCTGGATACACCTGCTGGGTACACCTGCTGGGTACACCTGCTGGGTACACCTGCTGGGTACACCTGCTGGGTACACCTGCTGGGTACACCTGCTGGGTACACCTGCTGGGTACACCTGCTGGATACACCTGCTGGGTACACCTGCTGGGTACACCTGCTGGGTACACCTGCTGGGTACACCTGCTGGGTACACCTGCTGGATACACCTGCTGGGTACACCTGCTGGGTACACCTGCTGGATACACCTCCTGTACGCATCTGCTGTACGCATCTGCTGTACACACCTGCTGGACACACCTTCTGTACACACCTGCTGTATACACTTGTTGTACACACCTGTTGTACGCACCTGCTGTACACACCTGCTAGACACACCTGCTGGACACACCTGCTGTACACATACACACACAAATACACATGCACAGACACAGACAGACAGACAGACACACACACACACACACACACATATATACACACACACACACACACACACACACATACACACACACACACACACACACACACACACACACACCTCATTTCCTCTGCTATACCCACAATGGAGATGAGGGTCCTCCTCTCTTCCTCTCTTCCCCACAAAAACAAGTGCCTTCCCTCTCCTCATATCATTTCCTTCTGAAAATGGGGTTTAATTTTCACGGGATTAGTTTGACCTGACTATTTTAGAAGCATCCTGGTGAGGTCTTACCCCTCTAATACCAGTAATATTCCTTCCTGGTATCGTATTGCAGAACACTGGTCCTGCAGGCGGTGTCTTGCGCTCATTAACTTCTGTAATGACCTCTTGTTAACCTTTTGCCTCCTGGTACATGGATTTTTCATTCTTGTGTATTGAATGATAACGAGTTTCTCCAGCCAGCCGGAGGATCGAGCCTTCAGTACTCCCGGTGCTAAGAGCAGCACAGCCTCAGTGCTGCTCCTCACACTCTGGACTAGACAAAGCTGCACATGCAAAGTCTTCAAGAAACTCCTAGTATGTCAATGGTATATTATTGACTTGCTTCCCACGAGGGACTAAATAACACGGGTTCGATCCCCAGCCAGCTGATTTGTTAATTGCATGCATATATATATATATATATATATATATATATATATATATATATATATATATATATATATATATATATATATATATATACATACACATACACACGCAAAATAACCACAGTTGGACTTGAATGAGAGCTTTAGGCCTTTCGTGTCACAATTAACACATCATCAAGAGCTTGCAATGTTGCAGAAAACAGGAGGAGGTCCAGGCAAATACGAAGCACCTTTGTTGGTACAAAGGTGCTTCATGTGATCGTCTACATGGTACACGAGTGAAGCTAAGAAAGTTCTACAGAATGTTGTGATGGTGAACGTATCATTTACGTTCCTCACCAACCGAGACAGACAACAGCCCGGGTCCTCGAGTACGCAGCACCAGTTTAAAACCAACACTTGATCACACATCCACACGTTTTCAAAAACGGTGCAGAAGGTAGCAACTAGACTAGCCTCGACGGTGAAGAGACGAGCTAAGACTACAGAGTTAATCCTAGCTACACTGGAAGAGAGATAAAGGGAGACATGTTCACGATATAGAAAGTACTCAGAATTGTGACAGGTTGGTAAACAAGTGGAAAGATGTAGACGAGGGAGTTGTGAAGGTAAGTTCTGTACAGGGAGTGGGGAGAGGGGAGTGGGGAGAGAGGAATGAGGAGTGGGGAGAGAGGAATGAGGAGTGGGGAGAGAGGAGTGGGGATAAGGAGTGAGGAAAGGATAATGAGTGTGGAGAGGGAAGTGGGGAGAGGGGAATGGGAGTGGGGAGAGGGGGTGGGGAGAGTGAGTGGGGAGAGGGGGTGGGGAGAGGGGTGGGGAGAGGGGGTGGTGAGAGGGTGGGGAGAGGGGTGGGGAGAGGGGAGTGGGGAGAGAGGAATGGGGAGAAAGGGAGTGAGGAGAGTGTGAGTGAGAGGGAGGGGAAGATGGCAACGGGAGAATGAAGTGGAAAAAGAGGGGAGGAGAGGGAAGAGATAAGGGAAAACAGAGAGAGAGAGAGAGAGAGAGAGAGAGAGAGAGAGAGAGAGAGAGAGAGAGAGAGAGAGAGAAAAGGGAGAGACATGGAGAGAGAGAGGAGGGAGAGAGGAGAGAGAGAGAGGAGAGAGAGAGAGAGAGAGAGAGAGAGAGAGAGAGAGAGAGAGAGAGAGAGAGAGAGAGAGAGAGAGAGAGAGAGGTTAGAAGACAGAGATTAGAGGGGAGAGTGGAGAGGGGAGTATAGTTGTGATGAAACACACTCCCAAACACTCAGTGTTCAACACAAAGTTGCTGGACTCACAACACTCGTGAGAAACAAAGAAACACAATTTAGAAAACAGAGCATGATAAGTGATAAAGAATGATCAACAGAGCATGATAAGTGATAAAGAATGATCAACAGGACATGATAAGTGATAAAGAATGATCAACAGAGCATGATAAGTTATAAAGAATGATCAACAGAGCATGATAAGTGATAAAGAATGATCAACAGAGCATGATAAGTGATAAAGAATGATCAACAGAGCATGATAAGTGATAAAGAATTATCAACAGAGCATGATAAGTGATAAAGAATGTTCAACAGGACATGATAAGTGGTAAAGAATGATCAACAAGGCATGATAAGTGATACAGAATGATCAACAGGACATGATAAGTGATAAAGAATGATCAACAGGACATGATAAGTGATAAAGAATGATCAACAGGACATGATAAGTGATAAAGAATGATCAACAGGACATGATAGGTGATAAAGAATGATCAACAGGACATGATAAGTGATAAAGAATGATCAACAGGACATGATAAGTGATAAAGAATGATCAACAGGACATGATAAGTGATAAAGAATGATCAACAGGACATGATAAGTGATAAAGAATGATCAACAGGACATGATAAGTGATAAAGAATGATCAACAGGACATGATAAGTGATAAAGAATGATCAACAGGACATGATAAGTGATAAAGAATGATCAACAGGACATGATAAGTGATAAAGAATGATCAACAGGACTTGATAAGTGATAAAGAATGATCAACAGGACATGATAAGTGATAAAGAATGATCAACAGGACATGATAAGTGATAAAGAATGATCAACAGAGCATGATAAGTGATAAAGAATGATCAACAGAGCATGATAAGTGATAAAGAATGATCAACAGAGCATGATACGTGATAAAGAATGATCACCGGAGCATGATAGGGCAATAAAGAACGATCACCGGAACATGATAGGGCGATAAAGAACGATCACCGGAACATGATAGGGCGATAAAGAATGATGACCAGCAACGGTAAGAATGATGAACTGGGATGAGATCAATGATGGTGTGGGAGGTTCGAGCAGAGACTGCTATATTGATCCCGGGGGTCTGCGCCCCCTCCTCTCCCCTCCCCTCCCTCCTTTCATCATCCCCGGGGCTATAAACCCGCCCCCTGCCTCCTCCCCCTCTTCTCCACTTCCCCTTACCCCCCTAGCTAGTGAATCCCTTCCGAACTCGGGTTTTCGAAACCTCTCCCCCCCCCTCTGCGTTCGTTCGCCTGGGGTTTCTAAATCGGTTCGTTTTGATTTCATCTTATTTAAACCACGCTATTTTTTTTGGTTTCTAAACCCTCTCTGGTTTACGAAGATACCGGTTTCTGAATCTGTTTTCACTCCCCTACCTCCCCTCCACATCCACTCCAAAAACAGGGCTCTGAAACCGCCCGTCCTGGTTTAAAAAAATCCGCGCACAGTGGGTTTCAAACTGTATCGGCTCTTGTGTTCAAAACCTTGATCTCAAAAACTAAATTCTTAACCCCCCCCCCTTCCGAAGAAAAGCTTAGTTTCGAGACCCACCCAAATCTGGACTTGAACTGCACCAGACCCAAGCTTGAGACCCACACAATGACCTGGTCTTTTGAACCTCACCAACCCTGGTCTTAAAACCCACTTAACATGGTCTTAAAACCCACTTAACATGGTCTTAAAACCCACTTAACATGGTCTTAAAACCCACTTAACATGGTCTTAAAACCCTTTAACATGGTCTTGAAACCAACTTAACATTGGCTTGAAACCCACTTAACATGGGCTTGAAACCCACTTAACATGGTCTTGAAACCCACCTAACATGGTCTTCAAACCCACTTAACATTGTCTTGAAACCCACTTAACATGGTCTTGAAACCCACTGAACATGGTGTTGGAACCCACTTAGTATGGTGTTGGAACCCACTTAGCATGGCCTTGAAACCCACTTATCATGGTCTTGGAACCCACTTAACCTGGTGTTGAAACCCACTTAACATGGTCTTGAAACCCACTTCAGTTGGTGTTGAAACCCACTTAACATGGTCTTGAAACCCACTTAACATTGTCTTGAAACCCACTTAAAATTGTTTTGAAACCCACTTAACATGGTCTTGAAACCCACTGAACATGGTCTTGAAACCCACTTAACATTGTCTTGAAACCCACTTAACATGGTCTTGAAACCCACTGAACATGGTCTTGGAACCCACTTAGTATGGTCTTGGAACCCACTTAGCATGGCCTTGAAACCCACTTAGCATGGTCTTGAAACCCACTTAACTTGGTCTTGGAACCCACTTAACATGGTCTTGGAACCCACTTAACATGGTCTTGGAACCCACTTAACATTGCCTTGAAACCCACTTAACATGGCCTTGAAACCCACTTAGCATGGTCTTGGAACCCACTTAACATGGTCTTGGAACCCACTCACCATGGTTTTGGAACCCACTTAACATGGTCTTGGAACCCACTTAACATGGTTTTGGAACCCACTTAACATGGTCTTGGAACCCACTTCACATAGGTCTTGGAACCCACTTAACATGGTTTTGGAACCCACTTAACATGGTCTTGGAACCCACTTCACATGGTCTTGGAACCCACTTAACATGGTCTTGGAACCCACTTAGCATGGTCTTGGAACCCACTTAACATGGTCTTGGAACCCACTTAGCATGGTCTTGGAACCCACTTAACATGGTCTTGGAACCCACTCACCATGGTTTTGGAACCCACTTAACATGGTCTTGGAACCCACTTCACATAGGTCTTGGAACCCACTTCACATGGTCTTGGAACCCACTTAACATGGTCTTGGAGCCCACTTAGCATGGTCTTGGAACTCACTTAACATGGTCTTGGAACCCACTCACCATGGTTTTGGAACCCACTTAACATGGTCTTGGAACCCACTTAACATGGTTTTGGAACCCACTTCACATGGTCTTGGAACCCACTTAACATGGTCTTGGAACCCACTTCACATGGTCTTGGAACCCACTTAACATGGTCTTGGAACCCACTTAACATGGTCTTGGAACCCACTTCACATGGTCTTTTAACCCACTTAGCATGGTCTTGGAACCCACTTAACATGGTCTTGGAACCCACTTAACATGGTCCTGGAACCCACTTAACATGGTCTTGGAACCCACTCACCATGGTTTTGGAACCCACTTAACATGGTCTTGGAACCCACTTCACATGGTCTTTTAACCCACTTAGCATGGTCTTGGAACCCACTTAACATGGTCTTGGAACCCACTTAACATGGTCTTGGAACCCACTTAACATGGTCTTGGAACCCACTTCACATGGTCTTGGAACCCACTCACCATGGTCTTGGAACCCACTTAACATGGTCTTGGAACCCACTTAACATGGTCTTGGAACCCACTTAACATGGTCTTGGAACCCACTCACTGCCCTTCCCCCGTTCCAAAAATAAGGCATCATTCCAAAACAAAAAAGAGAAGAGAGTAGAGAAAGAGAGAGAGATGAGGAGAGAGAGAGAGAGAGAGAGAGAGAGAGAGAGAGAGAGAGAGAGAGAGAGAGAGAGAGAGAGAGAGAGAGAGAGAGAGAGAGAGAGTAGAGAGAGATAGCAAGAGTAGAGAGAGAGAGCGAGATTACAGAGAGTAGAGAGCTAGTAGAGAGAGAGCGAGAGTAGAGAGAGGAGAGAGAGACTCCTACCATCTTTACCAACATGTTAGCCTGGCTCTCATGCGGCTGTATCAGCACCTTTTCCATTACCACCATTGTGCCAAGAGCTAATGAGTTGTCACTATTCAATTATTTCTCCAGCGGCTCTCTAGCCTGGCGAAAATTTCCCCTCGCCACCCCCTCCCCCTTCCCTCCCCTCCCCTCCCCAGACATCTGGTCCTAACAACTGTTTTCCCGACCAATTTTTCACCCGAGGCCCCTCCTGATAAAAGACCGTTTAGTGTCTGGGGGTTGTTGATATCAATTTATTTCGTTTGATACACACATATAATTTCATTACGGTACAAATCGCTTCAATTGGGGCCGGAGTCACCGCTTTCATCTAGCCATTACTTGACATGCCCCCACCTGATTGGTCAAGAGGCGATGACGTCACGCCCTCCCGCGGCCAAGCCCCGCCTCCGTGCTCACCGAGAGGGCGGAGGACCAATCAGCACGCGAGGATGGCCCGGCGAGGGGCGGGGTTTCGGGCCCGGGTGGGCGGGGCCTGGGCCAGGAGAGCACAGTCAGCCACAACAACAACAACATTGTCCTCCTACAACACTGCTCCCTCAGACTTGTTCCACCATTTGGCGGTGGTATGAGTCGCGGGTGTTGTCGTTTCTCGCTGTGATGGCTTCCTCGGTTAGTGGCGTCTGAGGGACTTCCAGTTCGACTCTCAGTGGGGACTGAGGGATTTCCAGTTCAGCTCTCAGTGGGGACTGAGAGACTTCCAGTTCGATTCTCAGTCTGCGACTAAGAGGCTTCCAGTTCGACTCTCAGATACTGTCAGTAGCGTCATGGCTTGCACGATCAGTAGCGACTAAGGGACTCACAGTTCGACTCTCAGTGGGGACTGAGAGACTTACAGTTCGACTCTGAGATACTGTCAGTAGCAGCTAGCTCTGGGGAGGGGGGGCAGGGGTGAGTGTGTGAGTGAGGGTGAGTGTGTTACTGAGGGTGAAGTGTGTGTGGACCATGGCCCTGAGCACAGCAGAGCTGGCCGAGATCACAACTCTGCCTCTAGTTCCCGCCCACGCCCACGCCCTCGACGCCCACAGGAGACTCTCCTTCGAGACTAAGAGCCACAGGGACTTCGAGAACTCCTTCGAGAAGTTCAGCTTCCAGGAGACTGGAGGCCAGGAGAGCAAGTACTCCCTGGAGACCTCCAAGACCCCGCCAGACCTGGTCCAAGACCTCAAGCGTTGTGATACCTCCAGGTACGAGGGCGGCGGCGGCGGGGGAGGCTCGTTAACGGGCGGTGGCGGGGCGGCGGCCGCCCTCAGCGCATCTCACACTATCGACGCCATCCTGGGACTGAGGACCCCGCTGAAGGGGGCGTCGTCCCCGCCTCCGGTACCCCAGCACCTCCACGGCCTCAACAACAACACCTCCACCAACAACATGAACGTGGCGGCTACCTCGCCTACCAACAGCGGCGGTGGCGGTGGCGGCGGCGGCGGCAGTAGCGGCAGCAGCGGCGGCTGTAGGGAAGATGGCGGCGCCGACACTGATGACTCAATCACCGCCGCTCCTTCAGGTCTGTCCAGACTCACTCTCTCTCTCTCTCTCTCTCTCTCTCTCTCTCTCTCTCTCTCTCTCTCTCTCTCTCTCTCTCTCTCTCTGTAACTTTCTTCATAATCACTCACTGTCACATGATGCAAGCATGTCATGTTCATCTTTACATCATCAAATTCACATCATGTTCATATATCTCACATCATGTTCATCTTCACATGTTTATCTTCCTCTCATGATCAGCTTCCTCATCACATTCATCTACATGTTTAACTACTTCATGTTCATCGACATTACATAATATTCCCTTCCTATGTTCAGCTTCTTTGTGTCATGTTCACCCTCATGTTATGTTCATCTTCCTCACGTCATGTTCATCTTCCTGACGTCATGTTAATCTTCCTTACGTCATGTTCACCTTCATGTCATTTTCATCCACCCTACATCATGTTCATCTAACTCACATCAAGTTCCCCTTCACACCTTCATCTTCACGTCATGCTCATTTCATATGTTCACCTTCATGTCTTTTTCATCTTCCACACCTCATTATCTGTCTAACATGTTCCCTTTCTCGTGTCATGCGCAATTTTCTCATGTTCATATTCATGTCATGTTCGTCTTCTCGTCATGCTCATCTTCCTCACATCATGTTTACACTTACAGGTTCATCTTCGTCTCTTCACGTTCACCTTCTCGTCATGTTCATCTTCCTCACATGTTCATCAAGTCATATTCGTATTCCTTATGTTCTTATGAAGGTGAACATGTGAGGTACATGCTCATCTTCATGTCATGTTAGTCTTCCTCATGTTCTTGTACCTCACATCATGTTCACCTTCACGTCATAGTCACCTTCACGTCATGCTCACCTTCACGTCATGCTCACATTCACGTCATGCTCACCTTCACGTCATGCTCACCTTCACGTCATGCTCACCTTCCGAGGATGAGCCTTGATACTGTTGAAGGGATCTTGATCCAAGGAACTGGAGCTTCCTCCCCTTCCTTGGATCAACACATGATATCAGTGTTAATATTTTTATAATAATTATAATAATAATAATTATAAATTAATATTAAATTAATTATAATAATAAATTACTACTACTACTTATAATAATAATAATAATAATAATAATAATAATAAGAAGAAGAAATAGTAGTAATAATTTTAACAATAAAAATAATGAAATTATGATATTATTCATTAGGTAATTTATTATTATTATTATTATTATTATTATTATTATTATTGCTATATTAAAATTATTATTATCTATTCTTTTAATATATATAATTATTATAAATATTTGCAGATAAAATTATTTACAATATTTATCTAAAAAGTATAATAATAATAATAATAATAATAATATTATTATTATTATAATTATTTTATTATTATTATTAATTTGTTTTATTATTATTAGACTTACTGCTATTATTATTATCATTATCGTATTTTTTACTATTATTATCAATTATACATTATTATTATTATTATTATTATTATTATTATTATTAGAGTGAATATTATAGTCCAGTTTATCTGGTATTGTTTGTTCCATCTGTCCGGTGTTGTTAACTAAGGTGTTCGAGACGTAGTTCTCGAAACGTGGAGAACCAGACCTAACTTTACACCACTACGTTTCGGAGCAGACTGGTGCACTGACCTGACACTGACAGAACCTTGCCATCAGAACCTTCTCACTCTGCCATCAGAACCTTCTCACTCTGCCATCAGAACCTTCTCACTCTGCCATCAGAACTTTCTTACTCTGACATCAGAACCTTCTCACTCTGCCATCAGACCCTTCTTACTCTGCCATCAGAACCTTCTCACTCTGCCATCAGACCCTTCTTACTCTGCCATCAGAACCTTCTCACTCTGCCAGCAGAACCTTCTTACTCTGCCATCAGAACCTTCTCACTCTGCCATCAGAACCTTCTCACTCTGCCATCAGAACTTTCTTACTCTGCCATCAGAACCTTCTCACTCTGCCATCAGAATCTTCTTTCTCTGCCATCAGAACCTTCTGACTCTGCCATCAGAACCTTCTGACTCTGCCATCAGAACCTTCTGACTCTGCCATCAGAACCTTCTGACTCGACCATCAGAACCTTCTTACTCTGCCATCAGAACTTTCTCACTCTGCCGTCAGAACCTTCTTACTCTGCCATCAGAACCTTCTTACTCTGCCATCAGAACCTTCTCACTCTGCCATCAGAACCTTCTCACTCTGCCATCAGAACCTTCTCACTCTGCCATCAGAACCTTCTCACTCTGCCATCAGAACCTTCTCACTCTGCCATCAGAACCTTCTCACTCTGCCAGCAGAACCTTCTTACTCTGCCATCAGAACCTTCTTACACTGCCATCAGAACCTTCTTACTCTGCCATCAGAACTTTCTCACTCTGCCATCAGAACTTTCTCACTCTGCCGTCAGAACCTTCTCACTCTGCCATCAGAACCTTCTGACTCTGCCATCAGAAAATTCTAACTCTGCCATCAGAACCTTCTCACTCTGCCATCAGAACCATCTACTCTGCATCAGAACCTTCTTACTCTGCCATCAGAACCTTACTCTGCATCAGAACCCTTCTTACTCTGCCATCAGAACCTTACTCTGTCATCAGAACCTTCTCACTCTGCCATCAGAACCTTCTCACTCTGCCATCAGACCCTTCTTACTCTGCCATCAGAACCTTACTCTGCCATCAGAACCTTCTCACTCTGCCATCAGAACCTTCTAACTCTGCCATCAGAACCTTCTCACTCTGCCACAGAACCTTCTTACTCTGCCATCAGAACTTCTCACTCTGCCATCAGAACCTTTACTCTGCCATCAGAACCTTCTCCTTGGCAGAACCTCCTTGCCATCAGAACCTTACTCTGCCCAGACCTACTCTGCCATCAGAACCTTCTGACTCTGCCATCAGAAAATTCTAACTCTGCCATCAGAACCTTCTCACTCTGCCATCAGAACCTTCTGACTCTGCCATCAGAACCTTCTGACTCTGCCATCAGAACCTTCTCACTCTGCCATCAGAACCTTCTCACTCTGCCATCAGAACCTTCTTACTCTGCCATCAGAATCTTCTCACTCTGCCATCAGAATCTTCTTTCTCTGCCATCAGAACCTTCTGACTCTGCCATCAGAACCTTCTGACTCTGCCATCAGAACCTTCTGACTCTGCCATCAGAACCTTCTTACTCTGCCATCAGAACCTTCTTACTCTGCCATCAGAACCTTACTCTGCCATCAGAACCTTCTTACTCTGCCATCAGAACTTTCTCACTCTGCCGTCAGAACCTTCTCACTCTGCCTTAGAACATTCTGACTCTGCCATCAGAAAATTCTAACTCTGCCATCAGAACCTTCTCACTCTGCCATCAGAACCTTCTCACTCTGCCATCAGAACCTTCTCACTCTGCCATCAGAACCTTCTGACTCTGCCATCAGAACCTTCTCACTCTGCCATCAGAACCTTCTTACTCTGCCATCAGAATCTTCTCACTCTGCCATCAGAATCTTCTTTCTCTGCCATCAGAACCTTCTGACTCTGCCATCAGAACCTTCTGACTCTGCCATCAGAACCTTCTGACTCTGCCATCAGAACCTTCTGACTCTGCCATCAGAACCTTCTGAATCTGCCATCAGAACCTTCTTACTCTGCCATCAGAACCTTACTATGCCATCAGAACCTTCTTACTCTGCCATAAGAACTTTCTCACTCTGCCGTCAGAACCTTCTCACTCTGCCTTAGAACAATCTGACTCTGCCATCAGAAAATTCTAACTCTGCCATCAGAACCTTCTCACTCTGCCATCAGAACCTTCTCACTCTGCCATCAGAACCTTCTGACTCTGCCATCAGAACCTTCTGACTCTGCCATCAGAACCTTCTTACTCTGCCATCAGAATCTTCTCACTCTGCCATCAGAATCTTCTTTCTCTGCCATCAGAACCTTCTGACTCTGCCATCAGAACCTTCTGACTCTGCCATCAGAACCTTCTGACTCTGCCATCAGAACCTTCTGACTCGACCATCAGAACTTTCTCACTCTGCCATCAGAACCTTCTCACTCTGCCATCAGAACCTTCTCACTCTGCCATCAGAACCTTCTCACTTTGCCATCAGAACCTTCTCACTGTGCCATCAGAACCTTTCTGGGTAATCTCAAGTGATTTGCATCCTCCAATCACTTTGAAGTATAAGTGGGGAAACCTGGGGTTGAACTCCCTCGATGTTTCGATCGCAAAAGGAGATGGGAACTTTAAAACAAGAGCGTAAACACAAGAGTCAGCCACAACAACAAGAGGACACTATTTTTTAGGGTAAATATGCGGCAATGTTGCGGCAATGTTGCGGCAATGTTGCGGCAGTGTTGCGGCAGTGTTGCGGCAGTGTTGCGGCAGTCTCTGGAGCATCAACTGGAGCGCATGAAGAATAAGACACTTGTGCCACATGTGGGTGTCTTTACTGAGGAGACGTTTCGCCAGCCAGTGGCTTCATCAGTCCACTACATAGAAGAACGGTGAAAGATGAGGGGGAGATCGAGATAATCAGTCCCTCGATCTCAGACATCGATCTCAAGATTAATGTCTTCAGTCCCACAATCTCAAGGTTGATGGACTGATCACATCGACTCCAGGCTGAGGGACTGATTACCTCAAACTTTCCACCGTTCTTCTCTGTACTGGACTGAGGAAGCCACTGGCAGCCGTCACGTCACACCAGAGCGCATGCGTACGTCACTTCTGACGTCATCATCAACGAGGTAAACAAATCCGCAATTCCTTCAGCGTTGGTAATAATTTACGTGTACCAGCGATGTTGCACAGTTGATCACATATCTGAAACAGTATTCACGTGCATTTGCAACACCCACAATAATTTGTGGGTGATGCATTCTGGTGCTGGAAAATTCTTGGGTATAGGTAACACACGTTTCGCCCACGAGGAGCTTTCTTAATCCAGTACAGAGTGAGGGAAACGTGGGTAAACAGAAATGCTGACCGAAAAGAACAAGGCACAATACCGTGACATGAAGCTTGTGACGACGTTTCGGCCCAAGCTGGACCCTTTGCAAGTCACATTAAGCTTCTCCGTGTGTGGGTTATCTGTGTAAAGACGATGACCTGGGTTCCGTAAGCGGGGAGTGTGGAGCATAATGGTGTCCTGAGCACAATGGTGACCTGAGATGACTGGTGACCTGAGCACAGTGGTGACCTGACACTGATACCTTCACAGTTGCGTACCAAACCTGTAACTGCCTGATGCAAGACAATCATCAATGTCAACAGTTTGTCTGCTTTTGCAGACAGACTGTCTTCACCTCCGATTTGTTAGATGACGGTGTATCTACACCCCCCCCATCAATTATCACGAATTGATGACCATAAATGTGGCAGCCTGTATGGACAGTCTCATTGATGAATGTGTGATGCAGAGGAGTAACCACGAGCATCTAATGAGGTGGAGTGAGGCCAGATCATCAACAAGAGACAATCAAAACTTGTATACAACGCAGTTTTAACACTTCAAGAGGGAGTTTTAGCGCTTCAAGAGTGAGTTTTAGCGCTTCAAGAGTGAGTTTTAGCGCTTCAAGAGTGAGTTTTAGCGCTTCAAGAGTGAGTTTTAGCGCTTCAAGAGTGAGTTTTAGTGCTTCAAGAGTGAGTTTTAGCGCTTCAAGAGTGAGTTTTAGCGCTTCAAGAGTGAGTTTCAACGCTTCAAGAGTTCCTACGCATCAAGAGTGAATTTCAACGCTTTGAAAGTCCTAACTAACGTGATGGTGAGCCTGCAAGACAAGGCTCTCAGGTGAACCACTCTTCAAGACAAGTGAACCACTCTTCAAGACAAGTGAACCACTCTTCAAGACAAGTGAACCACTCTTCAAGACAAGTGAACCACTCTTCAAGACAAGTGAACCACTCTTCAAGACAAGTGAACCACTCTTAAGAGACAGGTGAACCACTCTTTCTATCGGAGGAAAAAAAAGCTCACTAGCAATTGCAAATCTAATAAAAATAATCTTGACGGAGGTATCACACGGGTCTGAGACACGTCCGTAGGTATCCAGCTGAAAGAGGTCAGGGTTTTGTGTCAAGGACGTTTATGCTACGTACAGACACAGCAACACTATCAACAAGTACGAGCATGTGCTGGCCAGGAGAGTGTACGTGCTGGGAAGATGACTGAAGGTGCTTCGTGAGCATGAATGATAAACTGAGGTTATAAGGCAAGAATATGATCAGTGGTGAGTTATGTCATGAGTTCATGACTGTAACCATAATATTGTTGTTGATAATTGCTAGTTGCTCCTTGAATGTGATTATATATATATACGTTTTATATATATATATATATATATAAATATAATATATATATATATATATATATATATATATATATATATATATATATATATATATATATATATATCAAGAAACTGTAAAAATAATAGAACAGCTGACTTATGAGGCCGAGATGACACCAAACTCAACACTGAACAGAATAACTCATTAAAATTTTTAAAAGTTTTAATTATTACGAGGAACAATGATTTAAAATTTAAAATTTACAGAAGACCAAGAAATAACTGTTCTTACGTGCACTATTATTCTTCACATCAAGATAAAGTTAAACTGTCTGTTTTCTCATCAATATTTTTGAGAACTTTGCATATTTGCTGCCCAGAGTTCATAGATAAAGAAATAT
>WNWK01000164.1:527500-580000 GCA_009830355.1 Cherax destructor | reverse complement strand
GAAGGGAAGGGGTAAGGGAGAAAAGGAAGGGAATGGTAAGGGAGAAAGGGAAGAGAAGGAGAGGAAGCGAAGGGGTAGGTGAGAAAGGAAAGGGAAGGGAAGGGAGGGGGGGGAAAGGGAGGGAGGGAAGGAAGGGAAGGGGAGGCCAAGTTAGCATGTCTGAGGGCTGAAGGGAGGGGAAGAGGGGAAGGGGGAAGGAAAGGGGGTGTGATCAGTTAGTCAAGTTAATCTAAGTTATCACTGGAGGGTCAGCTGAACTGACCTCTCAAGTTAGTCTCGGGGTCAACAACTTAACTTATCTAAGTCACCGCCGCTGCCAGGCCCAAGTTGACACAACTTATTGATCAATCACGAATAACTGAGTAATTCAGTTAGTGGTTACTGACCAGTTCAACAATCATTAATCAGTTGAGTAATGATTGATCACCAATTGATGAGTTGACGATCCATTAGTGGTAATTACCGATCAATTGTTGATTAGTTGAGTAATTATTGATCACTTGATTAATTATTAATCATTCGATTAATTATTAATCATTCGATTAATTATTAATCATTCGATTAATTATTAATCATTCGATTAATTGTTAATCAGTAAATTAATTATTAATTATTCGATTAATATTAATCAGTAGATTAATTATTAATCCGTAGATTAATTATTAATCTTTGATTAATTATTAGAGAGAATAAGAGAATACAAGAGGATACAAGAAAATACAAGAGAATACAATAGAATACAAGAGAATACAATAGAATACAAGAAAATACGACAGAATACAAGAAAATACGACAGAATACAAGAAAATACGACAGAATACAAGAAAAAACAAGAGAATACACAAGAATACAAGAGAATACACGAGAGCTTTATCAGGTTATGTTGCTCTCTGTGTAGAGCTTTACTCTGATAAAGCTCTAGGGAGAGCGAAACGTTGTTCTAATTCAAATTTGCAGAGCAGCCCGTCGTTCACGCTTCCTGTCCCCATCTCAAAATCAAAATGTCGAAGGTCAGAGTTTTAGATCAAAGGTGTCGGAGGAGAGATGAGCAAGAGACATAGAACAGGCAACGGAGAACAGGCAACGGTGAACAGGCAACGAAATACAGGCAACGGTGAACAGGCAACGGAGAACAGGCAACGAAGAACAGGCAACGGTGAACAGGCAACGGAGAACAGGCAACGGTGAACAGGCAACGGAGAACAGGCAACGGTGAACAGGCAACGAAGAATAGGCAACGAAGAACAGGCAACGGAGAACAGGCAACGGAGAACAGGCAACGGAGAACAGAAGACAAAGAAGGGGGGGCAGACAAAAGACGATAGACAGAGCAACCCCCAGCAGACGGCAGACAGAGCAACCCCAAGCAGACGGCAGACAGAGCAACCCCCAGCAGACGGTAGACAGAGCAACCCCCAGCAGACGGTAGACAGACCAACCTCCAGCAGACGGCAGACAGAGCAACCTCCAGCAGACGGCAGACAGAGCAACCCCCAGAAGACGGCAGACAGAGCAACCCCCAGCAGACGGCAGACAAAGCAACCCCCAGCAGACGGCAGACAGAGCAACCTCCAGCAGACGGCAGAGCAACCCTCAGCAGACGGCAGACAGAGCAACCTCCAGCAGACGGCAGACAGAGCAACCCTCAGCAGACGGCAGACAGAGCAACCTCCAGCAGACGGCAGACAGAGCAACCCTCAGCAGACGGCAGACAGAGCAACCTCCAGCAGACGGTAGACAGAGCAACCTCCAGCAGACGGTAGACAGAGCAACCCTCAGGAGACGGCAGACAGAGCAACCTCCAGCAGACGGCAGACAGAGCAACCTCCAGCAGACGGCAGACAGAGCAACCCTCAGCAGACTGTAGACAGAGCATCCCCCAGCGGCAGACAGACAACCTCCAGCAGACGGCAGACAGAGCAACCCCCAGCAAACGGCAGACAGATAGGCCTAGCCTAGCCCCCGTGGCTCGATTTGGGCCTACCGTAAACATTTGTGTTTCATATCCACGGTTGACAGCGTCTAGCCTATCCAGGCCTATCCTCCGTGTAGTGCCCAGTAGGGGGTAGGGAGGACGCTGGTAGACAGTGGGGGTAGTTTGGTAGATAATACAGGTGGTAGAAGGTTGATAGGCGATAGGTTAGATTTGGGAGGTAGACAGGCAGGTGATAGGGTAGATTTGGAAGGTAGACAGGAAGGTGATAGGGTAGATTTGGAAGGTAGACAGACAGATGATTGAGTAGATTTGGAAGGTAGACAGGCAGGTGATTGAGTAGATTTGGAAGGTAGACAGGCAGGTGATAGGGTAGATTTGGAAGGTAGACAGGCAGGTGATTGGGTAGATTTGGAAGGTAGACAGGCAGGTGATAGGGTAGATTTGGAAGGTAGACAGGCAGGTGATAGGGTAGTTCTTGGAAGATAGACGGGTAGGCGATAGGGCAGATTTTGGAAGGTAGACGGGTAGGCGAGTAGACAGGGGAATGTCTGAGGCGGTAGATACATGGGTAGGTAGACTGGGGGAAGGGGAAGGAGGGGGTTGAGAAGGGAGGGGAGGGAAGGAGGAGGGGGAGAGGGGAGGGTTGGGACAGCCCGCCTCTGATCTTCCCGACCACTCCAAGACTCACAGTGGTCTTGAGATCACTCCAAGACTCAGGGCTTAAGAGGTAGTCCCGAGGACCTCCTTCAAGGTCCTTCTCTCACTCAGTCAAGCGAGGGGGACTCTCCCCCAGTGAATTTTGTGAGCCTCCTGTTGGGACTCCTCCTTTTGGGATTTTTTCTGTTGGGACACCTCCTGTTGGTACTCCTCCTTTTGGGACTCATCCTGTTGGGACTCCTCCTGTTGGGACTTCTCCTGTTGGGACTCCTTTTAGGATTCCTTCTGTTGGGACTCCTTCCAAACCCACATCTTTCTGACGATCCTTGATTGGGAATGAGAGTGGGGGTGAGGGGAAAAGGGGAGTGGGGGTGAGTGGGAAAAGTGGGAGTGGGGGTGAGGGGAAAGTGGGAGTGGGGGTGAGTGGGAAAAGTGGGAGTGGGGGTAAGTGGGAGTGGGGTGAGTGGGAAAAGTGGGAGTGGGGTGAGGAGAAAAGTGGAGTGGGGGTGAGTGGGAAAAGTGGGAGTAGGGGGAGGGGAAAAGTGGAGTGGGGGTGAGGGGAAAAGTGGGAGTGGGGGTGAGTGGGGAAAATGGGAGAGTAGGATGAGTGGGGGTGAGTGGGGAAAGTGGGAGTGGGGAGGGTGAGTGGGAAGACTAGGGTTGGACAAGCATGGTTAAGTCTTGCTTAGTCTTGCTGGTTGGTTAATTCTCAGGATTTTCCTGGTATTTTTCTTCTTCCTTTGAAAGATCCGTCAATTATTTGGTTTAACATTCGGTTTATGGGGGGATCGGTTTATGGGGGGTTTGTTTATAGGGGTGGGTTTTTAGGGGTCGGTTTGGAGGGTTCGGTTTACGGGGTTCGGTTCACCTTTATCTGGTTTACCACTTGTTCGGTTGCTATTACCTCCACCCTCTCCTCTCCTCCTTCCCTTCCTCCCTCCACTTCCCCTCCCCCTCCAGTCTTACAACTCCAGCTTCCTCCACTCATCTCTCCTCCACCGACCAATTTACATTCCCCAGCATTCTTACAAATGTACTTCCTAACTCTTTTTCTCCTCCTCGTCCATTCTTTCACCTCTCATCCCCTCTCTGCTGCCTCCATCATCTTACCTGCCACCTCTCCACCCTTCTCCAGCAATCATCAGGGAGCACATCACTGCTGGGAGCGGTGAGAGGCAGTGAAAGGCAGCCTCACGGTCCTCCGCACCAAGCACTCCTTAACCATGATGAAAACTGACATCTCACATGGCCCTATAATTGAAAATCCATTGTAAACATGCCTTTATCGGCGTATTAAGGAGATAAGCTATAAGCATTTAGTCCTATTAGCGAGCACACGAGTGGGTTATCAGTCCCAGCATCGCCCAAGGGAGTTCCGACTCTACGGTAAGGGAGGGTGAAGGCCCTTGTTAAACAGCCAGGGAGGAAAGATAGTTCCCTGCGGTACCACCCTGAGGGAGATCATCCATTAAGACACTCAGGCTCTCTGGCACTCCCATGCTCCTCTAGCCTCGAGGTACATGCCACCTTATGTAGCCATTAGACCAACAGAGGCCAAGACTGTGTGTGTGAGGAGAAAACAAAAAAATATAGGATAAATATAGACAAGAAGGAAAAAGAGAAAACAAATAATTTTTGTGGAAAGAGAATGAACGATAATGGAGAGTTTAGTGAGCAGAACAATGGCAACCCTTGCCACACACACACACACACACACACACACACACACACACACACACACACACACACACACACACACACACACACACACACACACACACAAACACACACACACACACACACACACACACACACACACACACAACACAAAACACACACACAGGACACACACACACACACACACACACACACACACACGACACTATAAAGCTAATGGGGCAGAGTGAATCTGAGTAGCGACCAGGGAAGAGGCAGGAAGGAGCTGTGAATCGACCCCTGCAACCACAAAAAGTGAGTGGAAATAGGTGAGTCTACAGAAGAGAGAGAAGAAGATAGACAGAAGAGAGAAGAAAGATAGACAGAGAAAGATAGATAGACAAGAAGGAGAGAAGAAAGATAGACAGGAGAGAAGAAGATAGACAAGAAGAGAGAGAAGAAAGATAGACAGGAAGAGAGAGAAGAAAGATAGACAAGAAGAGAGAGAAGAAAGATAGACAAGAAGAGAGAGAAGAAAGATAGACAAGAAAGAGAGAAGAAAGATAGACAAGAAGAGAGAAAAAAGATAGACAAGAAGAGAGAGAAGAAAGATAGACAAGAAGAGAGAGAAGAAAGATAGACAAGAAGAGAGAGAAGAAAGATAGACAAGAGAGAGAAGAAAGATAGACAAGAAGAGAGAGAAGAAAGATAGACAAGAAGAGAGAGAAGAAAGATAGACAAGAAGAGAGAGAAGAAAGATAGACAAGAAAGAGAGAAGAAAGATAGACAAGAAGAGAGAGAAGAAAGATAGACAAGAAGAGAGAGAAGAAAGATAGACAAGAAGAGAGAGAAGAAAGATAGACAAGAAGAGAGAGAAGAAAGATAGACAAGAAGAGAGAGAAGAAAGATAGACAAGAAGAGAGAGAAGAAAGATAGACAAGAAGAGAGAAGAAAGATAGACAAGAAGAGAGAAAGAAAGATAGACAAGAAGAGAGGAAGAAAGATAGACAAGAAGAGAGAGAAAAGATAGACAAGAAGAGAGAGAAGAAAGATAGACAAGAAGAGAAGAAAGAAGACAAGAAAAGTAGACAAGAAGAGAGAGAAGAAAGATAGACAAGAAGAGAGAGAAGAAAGATAGACAAGAAGAGAGAGAAGAAAGATAGACAAGAAGAGAGAGAAGAAAGATAGACAAGAAGAGAGAGAAGAAAGATAGACAAGAAGAGAGAGAAGAAAGATAGACAAGAAGAGAGAGAAGAAAGATAGACAAGAAGAGAGAGAAGAAAGATAGACAAGAAGAGAGAGAAGAAAGATAGACAAGAAGAGAGAGAAGAAATAAATTTAGATGTAAGAAGTCGGAGAAGAAAGATAGACAAGCAGAGAGAGAGAAGAAAGTAGACAACAGAGAGAGAGAAAGATAGACAGAGAAAGAGAAAAGCAGCAGTTAACGACGCAGCTTGCAGATGTTAAGGTAACAGTTGGGCAGCAAGCAGCAGTGCAGAGTAGCAGCAGTAGCAGCAGCAGCAGTAAGCAGCAGCAGCAGCAGTAAGCAACAGCAGCAGCAGCAGCACGAGCAGCAAAGAGCAGAGCAGCAGCACAGAGCAGCAGCAAGCAGCAGCAGTAGCAGCAGCGCAGCTAAGCAGAGCTGAGCAGAGCAGCTACAGCAGTGCGCAGTTGCGACAGCTTGCAGCAGTGCACAGCAGCGTTGCTGTAGCAGCAGAGCAGCAGTGTTAGCAGTGTATGCAGCAGAGTAGCAGCAAAGCAGCAGCAGTGCAGTAAGCAGCAGTACAGTAGCAGCAGCTAGCAGCAGTGTAGCAGCAGTGCTGAGCTGTATGCAGCTAGCAGCAGTAGCAGCAGTAGCAGCAGAGCTAGCAGCGTTAAGCAGTAGCAGCTGCAGCTAGCAGTAGCTGACAGCAGCAGCGTTGCTAGCAGCAGAGCAGCAGCTGGCAGCTAGCGTTGCGTGTGCGTGCAGCTGCGCTGCTGCAGAGCAGCAGCAGCGCGCTGTTGTTGCTTGCGGCAGCAGCAGTAGCAGCAGTGCTGCTGCTGTTCTGCAGCAGCAGCTGTTGCAACGCAGCAGCGCTGCTGCTGCGCTGCGCTGAGCTGTTGACTGCTGCGCATGCAGCAGCGCTGCTGCCCAGCTCGCTGCTGCTGCTGCTGCGTTGCTGTTCCCAGCAAAGCAGCAGCAGCAGCTGCTGTTGCGCTGCTGCTGCGCTGCTGTTGCAGCGTGCGCGTGCCAGCAGCTAGCTGTTACACAGCGTGTGTGCTGCGCAGCAGCAGCTGCTGCTGCTGTTGCTGCTGCAGCTGCTGCTGCTGCTGCTGTAGCAGCAGCTGCCATTGTTGCTGCTTGCTGCTGCTGCGCTGTTGAGCGCAGCTGCTGTAAGCAGCAGCAGCCAAGTGCTGCGCGCTGCTGCTGCTGCGCGTTGCTGCTGCAGCTGCTGCTGCTGGCGCGTGCGCGTTGCAGCAGTTGCTGTTGCTGCTGCTGCTGTGCGCAGCAGCGGCTGCGCACAGTTAGCCCCAAGCAGCTGTTGCTGTTGAAACGCTGCTGCTGCTGTTGCTGCTGTTGAGCGTGCTGCTGCTGCTGTTGCTGCTGGTAGCGCTGCTGTTGCTGCTGCTGCTTGCGCGCTGCTGCTGCCAGCAAGCGCAGCTGCTGCTGTTGCGAGCAGCAGCAGTGCTGCTGCTGCTGCTGCTGCGTTGCTGCTGCTGCTGTGCTGCGCTGCTGCTGTTGCAGCTGCTGCTGCTGCTGCTGCTGCTGTTGCCAACCAGCTGCTGCTGCTGCCGCAGCTGTGCGCTGCGCTGCTGCGGTAGCCAGCAGCTGCTGCTGCTGTGCCAGGCAGCTGCCAGTGTGCAGCTGCTCGCTGCTGCACCAGCTGCTGCTGCTGCCAGCAGCTGCGCGCTGCGTTGCGCTGTGCGTTAAGCATGCTGCTGCTGCTGCTGCTGCAGCGTGTGCTGCTGCTGCTGCTGCTGTGCAGCGTGCTGCTGCTGCTGCTGTTGCTGCTAGCAGCTGCTGCTGCTGCTGCTGCTGCTGCTGCTGGCAGCGCTGCCAGCAGCAGCAGCGTGCTGCTGCTGCTGTTGCTGCTGCTGCAATGCTGCTGCCAGCAGCGCTCTGCAGCTGCTGCTGCTGCATGCTGCTGCTGCTGTTGCCTGCTGCTGCTGCTGCTGCTGCTGGCTGCTGTGCTGTTGCAGCTGCTGTTGCTGTAACGCAGCTGCTGCTGCATCAGCTTCAGCAGCTGCTGCTGCGCTAGCAGCGTTGTTGCTGCTGTGTGCTGCAGCAGCGTGCTAGCAGCTGCAGCAGGCAGCAGCAGCAGCAGCAGCAGCGTGCAGCAGCAGCAGCATGCAGCAGCAGCAGCAGCAGCAGCAGCAGTGTTAATTAACCTCTCCCTCTCTCACTACACTTACCTTAATAACAACAACAAATACTCTGGTACAAATATGCGCGTGTCGTGTACACTAAATTGCCTTAATTGGCCAGCAAGGTTGTTAGGTTAACAAGGTGTAACGAGCGGATCTAATTAAGGTTGTGACAGGGTAATCAGGCTACTAAGGTGTCGTTAGTTTGGTTTGTTGACTTGTGAGGTTTGTTAGTTAGGTTTGAAGCTTGTCGACTGCACGAGCCTCACAACTCTTGCCAGAGTTGCGTTCTGTGAGCATAGTTAGATACTATGGTTAGTCCCTATGGTTAGTTAGTACGTATGGTTAGTTGCTATGGTTAGATAGTACCTATGGTTAGTTGGTTTGCTAGCCTATCAGTTTTCCCATTGTCGTTTAGGTTGGAAGTCCTCTCTCTATACACCATCCCCTGTGAGCCAGAAGGATACTAGGAAATATTTTTTCAGCCTTCAGGGCTGGTGGTAAATTAGTGGGTAGACGTGGAGGTGGTGAAGGCATTTTCCATACACAGCTCCAAGAGTCGGTACGACAGGGCTAGAGAATTCAAGGAAGCAACAATGCATACGATCGTGACACAAGCGGGACCAGCAACTAAGACTCAACATCCCAACACAACACACACACACACAACACACACACACACACACACACACACACACACACAAAACACACACACACACACACAACACACACAGACACACAACACACACATCACAAAACACACACACACACAACACACACACAACACACACACAACACACACACACAACACACACACACACACACACATACAACACACACACACACACACACAAAACACACACACACACACAAAAATTGCTTATGGATCGCACTTTGTACACCGGAAGTTGAGTAATTGACCGGAAGTTGGACATACGGTCACACTGAAGATAACTGAACCTTCAAACACAAAACAATAAGTTTTATATAACGAAACGTAAATAAAACATTGAGTGAACAGTAGTGAAAATGAGAGTCTGTCCTCACTTGCAACAGAAAACGGGACTCTCTCCTCACAACAGAAAACTGGACTCCCGCCTTCACTGTTAACAGAAAATGGGGGAATCTCTCCCTCACTGTTAACAGAAAATGGGGGAATCTCTCCCTCACTGTTAACAGAAAACGGGACACATATCCCCCATGCTTACATTATTAAGGTTGTAAAACGGGCGGCACGTTAAGGCCACTAACACGTTTCTGTTGCAGATGAGGGTGGGCGTGGCGTGGGCGTGGGCGGCGAGGGCGGCCTGGCGGAGTCACCAGACATGGGCGGCGACGGGAAGAAGAAACATCGCAGGAACAGGACGACGTTTACCACCTACCAGCTGCACGAGCTGGAGAGGGCGTTCGAAAAGAGCCACTACCCCGATGTTTACTCCAGGGAGGAGCTGGCTCTCAAGGTCAACCTTCCTGAAGTGCGAGTACAGGTGAGTACTGTGTTGTTGGGTTAGTACTCAAGGTCAGCCTTCCTGAAGTACGAGTATAGGTGTGTATATTCACAGAAATATATACATCTCTGGGTGTATATACACTGTGTGTGTGTGTGCGTGTGTGTGTGTGTGTGTGTGTGTGTGTGTGTGTGTGTGTGTGTGTGTGTGTGTGTGTGTGTGTGTGTGTGTGTGTGTGTGTGTGTGTGTGTGTGTGTAGCACTGTCACCCAGTACGAAAATTCCCTTTTAACGACCCACAAAAACGGATTTATTTGATCGTGGTCAGTATAACCAGTGTCTCCTGCTTCAAGATGTGTCAGGGAGATGTCAGGAAGTGATTGTTCAGCTTCGGGGTAGTTGTAAGGGACATGAGTCCACTCAGGTGCTAGTAGAAGGAACACACACACACACACACAAAATACACATACACATACATACAAAACACGCACACACACACACTCACACATGCACAACACACTCAAAACACACACAAACACACCTGCTGTGTTTATAATCCCAAGATAAGCCCCATTTTCCCTCCTGAAGAACGTAATTACCTTCGGCTGTCTGAAGTGCCCGGGTTTAAATGGTTATACACGATACTGTGTAATCCAACTGTGTAATTACTTACCTTAATATAATCACATTAACTTTAATGGAACTGAAAATTTTCTGAGTCTTGAGTCCTGGCGGGCGACGGTAACATTACTCGTCTCTTGTGTTTGTTGCCACGTTTAATGTCTGTTGTGTCCTCGCATGAAAGTGGCGGCGCATAATCGTGCCAGACGCGCGCTCTGTCCCCTTCAGATGGATGATATTTAGATTCATTGGGTTGCGCGCTGCGGCAAACGAACACCCGACGTGTTCGCACCACTGCGTCCGATACTCTCATGTTGGCTAGACGCTCTCCTACACCTTCCCTCTAATCACCTTTATTTACAGACACCCTCCGATGGCACCGTAGAACTTATTTTTTTCCCTAAAATATATTCAATTTAAATAAGCAATGCGGCCGTGGAGAAAAATTCCACGCTAAGCGAGGGGTAAGAAAAAAAAATTAACGGCGGAAGCCAGAGTCAAGTAAACGGACAAGAGGCCACTCGTGTTTTCCCGCCATTAACCCGGCAAATGGCGTTAAAATTGACGGGAACGACACAGGCAAGTGGGAACAAGTGCCTCTCCCGGTGCGCACAGACTAGAAGTTACCTCATTCTGCCCACCTCAAGCGCTATATTTCCCACCTTTAGATTTTCTTTAATACTTTCCAGAAACTTTTCTACTTCTTTAGCGGCAATTAGAGGAAGAGTAAAATTAGCCAGCTGGCAACTCTGGCGGGTTGGGCAGAAATGGCGCGCACTCGCAGTCAGCTGATCTTTATTTACAACCGTGTTTTATGTTGTTGATGTTGTTCTTGCTGGGTTTATTTGTCGTTTGTTATTGTTGAACTGTTATTGTGTCTCATTCCTTCACTCTTCCTCGTTTCTCCTTTATTTCTACTTATTTCCGCTCACCCTCACATCACCCTCCACGTCTTCCCCTCACCCTCCACGCCTTCCCCTCACCCTCCACACCTTCCTCTCTCCCTCCACACATTTCCCTCACCCTCCACACCTTACCCTCACCCTCCACACCTTCCCTTCAACCTCCACGTCTTCCCCTCACCCTCCACACATTCCCCTCACCCTCCACACCTTCCCCTCACGCTCCACATCTTCCCCTCACCCTTCACACCTTCCCCTCATCTCCATACCTTCCCCTCCCCTCCACACCTACCCCTCACCCTCCACACCTTCCCCTCAACCTTCACGTCTTTCCCTCAACCTCCACATCTTCCCCTCAACCTCCACATCATCCCCTCAACCTCTACACCTTCCCCTTACTCTCCACACCTTCCCCTCACCCTCCACACCTTCCCCTCACCCTCCACACCTTCTCTTCACCCTCCACACCTTCTCCTCACCCTTCACACCTTCCCCTCACCCTCCACACCTTCCCCTTACCCTCCACGTCTTACTCGACCTCTACCTCTTCACTTCTCCAAGCACATCTTGCCTCACCTCTCCCCCCCTCACCTCAGGCTCCCTTTACCCCAGGCTTCCCTCACCCCAGGGTCCCCTCAACCCTGGCTCCCCTCACCTGCGCCTCGAGTGTATTAATGAAGTTATAAGGAGGTGAGTAATGAAGGCACCGCTGCTCGGCTGGTTGCTCCAGCAACAACTGGCCACAATAACAATCAATTACCTCACCTCCTTCCCTCCTTAACAATTCAACAATCTGCTAGTTGGGTTTGGTGCTCGTGAGAGTAGGTGTTGAGGGGGAGGGGAGATGAGGGGAAGGGAAGGGAAGGTTGAGGGAAAGGAAAGGGAGGGGTAGGTGAAAGCTAGGGTGTTGGTGAGGATGAGGGGAGAGTATGAGTGGGTGATGGTGAGGGGGAGGGAATTTATGGATATGGGGAGGGGAAGAGTGGGAAAGAGAGAGAGAGGGGTAAGGGGAGGGGGAGGGTGTGGGTGAGGGAAGTTTGTTTCAGTGATCAAAAACTGCGAGACGAGAAAAAAAACAGCAAAATCTTTCCCCTCCCTCCGCTCCTACATTAGTGTTGCACCTTCTGCCTCGAAGTTTCACTCTTTTGGTGTCAGTGAATGACTGCACTTTAAACACTCTCCTACTGTTTGAAATTTGGCAGTATATTTAAGGTGTAACAGAGATGTGCTCTACGCTCAGTATGTTTAAGGTTTAATGGAGATGGTGTCTTCTTGACAAGTGAACTCTTGTGCATCATCATTGTTCTGCTCTATCGTATTTAATATATATATATATATATATATATATATATATATAATTTTGTTATTATCTTAAATTTAAGGTTCTTTTTGCATCTATAAACATTTGTTAATATACACAAGTATATAAATTGCAATTTACGTATGTATAAAATTTGTATTATTTTGGGTATGTACACATTAAGTCCTCAGGAAGAGGAACCGATCCTCCAACTCCATGTCTTCCCTCCCTCCTCCCTCCCTCCCTCCCCCTCCCCTCCTCCCTCCCCTTCCCTCCTCCCTCCCCTCCCTCCCCACTCTCCTCCCCCTTCGGAAAACTCGGCCACACCGGGTCGAATCCCATACATAATGTGCGTGGAAAACCGTGAATAATGCGCGTGAATGATGAGGCTCAGAGAGAGAGAGAGAGATAGAGAGAGAGAGAGAGAGAGAGAGAGAGAGAGAGAGAGAGAGAGAGAGAGAGAGAGAGAGAGAGCAATAACCACTTCACGGGTGATTACTTTCTGGTCATTTGGTGATGACAACCCAACACACAATCTCCACTGTATCGCATTAGCCGAGGGGAGGTGGAGGAGGGGAGAATAGAGGCGTGAGGGGAGAATAGAGGCGTGAGGGGAGAATAGAGGCGTGAGGGGAGAATAGAGGCGTTAGGGGAGAATAGAGGGGTAAGGGAAGAATAGAGGCGTGAGGGGAAAATAGAAGCGTGAGGGAGGAATAGAGGGGTGAGGGAAGAATAGAGGCGTGAGGGGAGAATAGAGGGGTGAGGGGAGAAAAAAGGCGTGAGGGGGCAAAATAGAGGGTTAGGATTGGTCTAGAGGGAAGAATAAGAAAAAAAGGAGAATAGGAAAGAAGGGGAGAATAAATAAGATAGGAGAGGATGTAAGAGGGGAGAAAACGGAAAAGGGAAGAGTAGGAGGGGGAAGAGGGGAGGGGAAGAGGGGGGGGAAGAGGGAGGGGAAGAGGGGAGGGAAGAGGGAGAGGTTAGAGGGAAGAGGGGCGGTTAGAAGAGAGAGGAGGGAGGGATAAGAGGGGTGAAGAGGGGAGGTCATCGTCACCATTCCGACAAGAGGGGGAGAAACTTGGGGAGTTAATTTACAGTAAGGCGGGGAGATTATCCCTCTTTGTTTCCCGGGGAGAAAGAATGGGGAGGTAAAAACAAATCTTTACTCAAGGGAGGAGAGGAGAGGGGAGGGGAGGGGACAGAAAGTAAGGGAGGAGGGAGACTAGAGAAAGCAGAGAAAACTGAAAAGTGACAGAGAATAGTGGAGGGAGGGAGGGAGGGAGGGAGGGAGGGAGGGAATGAGAGAGGGTGTGAAAGAGGGAAGATAAGAGGCAATGATAGAGTTTGATGAATCAATTATGAGAGAGGAAGAGAGACAGGGAGAGAGAGGTAGAGAGAGAGGGAGGGAGAGAGAGAGAGAGAGAGAGAGAGAGAGGGGAAGCAAGGGAGATAAAGTTAAACGCTTGATTAAGAGAGAGAGAGAGAGAGAGAGAGAGAGAGAGAGAGAGAGAGAGAGAGAGAGAGAGAGAGAGAGAGAGAGAGAGAGAGAGAGAGAATGAGAATGAAAGAAATAAAGATAAAGAAATATTAGAAAAAAAATAATTTGTCCTAAAAAAATATAAAAAATAACCCAAAAGGAATAATTTCCGTGGCAGTCAGAATATATCTTTTTAAATTAAAATAATTAACTAACTCATTAAGCCAATTGATAATCACGCTAAAAAAAATAATTCCAACACCTAATGTAATTCCACGAATTATTTAGTGAAAAAATAACTAAAGAGGATAATTAGGTGAACATACTGCTAATAACCTTGATAATTACTAATAAATAACTCTCGATTATTCGATAATTGAAGGTGTTAATGGGAAAAATAATTGCTCAATTAATCCGAGGTAATTATGATACCACTGGTACAATCTGAGTGTAAGTTAGTGTGTGTGTACGCTCCTAATTGTGGTTGCAGGGGTCGATTCATAGCTCTTGGCCTCGCCTCTTCACTAGTCGCTACTAGGTCCCCTCTCTCCCTCTCCATGAGCTTTATCATACTAGACTGATGAAATCTAGAAGAGGTATTGGGAGGTCGTGGTTATCTGTGAGTCTCTGTCTCAGAATATTTCTCGCAGCATCATTAGGTTGCTGCAATAAATAGGGCAAAGGGAGCGCACCACACAGATTAGCTGGCCACCTTGCCAAACACCTCTAGGCACCATCAATCAGGTCCACCTCAAACACTCAGGTGACCTTCTCTCTTGGATTTCTAACCTGAATGTTAAAAACAAAAGCATGGCTTCCTTAGATGTCACAGCCCTCTGTACCAACGTTGCTACTGAGGCTGCAATAAATGTTCTGAGATGGACGCTCACAGACAACCACGACCTCCCATTATCTCTTCTAGATGTCATCAGTGTAGTGGATCTCTGTGTTAATTTCAGCCTCGTCAAGTATCAGACGACTGTTACAAACAGAGCTTTGGGATGGCAATGGGCAGCCCGCTCAGTGCTGTGCTCGTCAGTCTCTTCATGGGGAACCTAGAGACCGAGAAATTCAGCACCCTCATTTCCAACACCGTTTTCTGGCTAAGATACGTTGACGATATATTGGTTTTCTATCTGAGACGTTTCAATATCCAGGTCCTCCTCAACAAGATCAATGCTGTCGAACCATCAATAAAATTTACACTTGAACTCGAAAAAGATGGCAAACTTCTGTTCCTCGACGTCCTCCTGTGCAGGTCTTTTGACAGCGACAAACTTCTCTTCAAAGTGTATAGAAAACCTACCAACATGGACGATCTTATGCACTTCTATTCGCACCAAGACACCCGCAGTAAAATAGGTGTCATTACTGGCTTCTTCTTGAGAGCTCTTCGCATCTCCGGCTCTTGTTTTCTTGAAGAATGAATCTATGTAACACAAACCTTCACACGTCTTCAGTTTTCATCTTTCTTCATCTGGGATTGCAGACTCAAGGCACAAACTATCCCCAACAACCCAACAAACCACCCATGGAACAGCCCTCTAAGCAGTTCATAGTGCTGCCACGTGGTGATGTTGCCACGAACACTCGCCAGGCACTTGCCCAGAGTAACATAAATGCTTCCACCATAAACACTTCATCTATCAAAGACGTCACTATAAAGCGCAGCCCCACACCTCTAACTTCCACAGCAGGCGTCTACACCATCCCCTGTGGAGACTGTCCCAAGAAATATGTAGGCGAAACAGGCAGAAATCTTTCGGTCCGCCTGAACGAACATCGAAAAGCCAGCAACAGAGACGACTTAAGGTACGTCGTGTCTTCCAGGAAGAGTCAAAGCAATGGCTGATGTTCATAAGGTGAGTCAAGTAAGTGTGTGTATGTTGCTGTAACCTGAATGGGTGATTATGCTAATAGCTGATTTCTGTTGGGTCACAATAGGATGTAGGTGGGTTTTTGTTGTTAAGGACGAAACACAGATACCATAAGTAAGATAGGGATAGATTAGTGACTAGTACAGAGTAATGTTTCTTGAGCGTATTTTTCAAAGAATGTCCACGGTTTTTGGAAATTTTCTTAGATATGAGTTGTATGTGAGAGTTGAATTTCAGGTTGCAGTCAACGTGTATCCCTAAGATTTTTCCCTGGGAAGTACAGTGCCAGGACTCTGAAGGATGGATGAATGAGGATGTTACAGTCCTGGTGGTGGGAAGTACAGTGCCAGCACTCTGAAGGATGGGTGAGGATGTTACAGTCCTGGGGGTGGGAAGTACAGTGCCAGGACTATGAAGGATGAGGGAGGATGTTATAGTCCTAGTGGTGGGAAGTAGAGTGCCAGCACTCTGAAGGATGGATGAATGAGGATGTTACAGTCCTGGTGGTGGGAAGTACAGTGCCAGCACTCTGAAGGATGGGTGAGGATGTTACAGTCCTGGGGTGGGAAGTACAGTGCCAGGACTCTGAAGGATGGGTGAGGATGTTACAGTCCTGGTGGTGGGAAGTACAGTGAAAGGACTCTGAAGGATGGGTGAGGATGTTACAGTCCTGGTGGTGGGAAGTACAGTGCCAGCACTCTGAAGGATGGGTGAGGATGTTACAGTCCTGGTGGTGGGAAGTACAGTGCCAGGACTCTGAAGGATGGGTGAGGATGTTACAGTCCTGGTGGTGGGAAGTACAGTGCCAGCACTCTGAAGGATGGGTGAGGATGTTACAGTCCTGGTGGTGGGAAGTACAGTGCCAGGACTCTGAAGGATGGGTGAGGATGTTACAGTCCTGGGGGTGGGAAGTACAGTGCCAGCACTCTGATGGATGGGTGAGGATGTTACAGTCCTGGTGGTGGGAAGTACAGTGCCAGCACTCTGAAGATGGGTGAGGATGTTACAGTCCTGGTGGTGGGAAGTACAGTGCCAGCACTCTGAAGGATAAATGAGGATGTTACAGTCCTGGTTGTGGGAAGTACAGTGCCTGCACTCTGAAGGATGGGTGAGGATGTTACAGTCCTGGTTGTGGGAAGTACAGTGCCAGCACTGTGAAGGATGGGTGAGGATGTTACAGTCCTGGTGGTGGGAAGTACAGTGCCAGGACTCTGAAGGATGGATGAGGATGTTACAGTCATGGTTGTGGGAAGTAGAGTGCCAGCACTCTGAAGGATGGGTGAGGATGTTGCAGTCCTGGAGGTGGGAAGTACAGTGCCTGCACTCTGAAGGATGGTTGAGGATGTTACAGTCCTGGTGGTGGGAAGTACAGTGTCTGCACTGTGAAGGATGGGTGAGGATGTTAGAGTCCTGTAGGTGGGAAGTACAGTGCCTGCACTCTGAAGGATGGGTGAGGATGTTACAGTCCTGGTGGTGGGAAGTACAGTGCTAGCACTCTGAAGGATGGGTGAGGATATTACAGTCCTGGTGGTGGGAAGTACAGTGCCAGGACTCTGAAGGATGGGTGAGCATGTTAGAGTCCTGGAGGTGGGAAGTACAGTGCCTGCACTCTGAAGGATGTGTGATGATGTTACAGTCCTGGTGGTGGGAAGTACAGTGCCAGGACTCTGAAGGATGGGTGAGGATATTACAGTCCTGGTGGTGGGAAGTACAGTGCCAGGACTCTGAAGGATGGGTGAGGATGTTACAGTCCTGGAGGTGGGAAGTACAGTGCCTGCACGCTGAAGGATGGGTGAAGATGTTACAGTCCTGGAGGTGGGAAGTACAGTGCCAGGACTCTGAAGGATGAGTGAGGATGTTACAGTCCTGGAGGTGGGAAGTACAGTGCCAGCACTCTGAAGGATGCGTGAGGATATTACAGTCCTGGTGGTGGGAAGTACAGTGCCAGGACTCTGAAGGATGGGTGAGGATGTTACAGTCCTGGAGGTGGGAAGTACAGTGCCAGGACTCTGAAGGATGGGTGAGGATGTTACAGTCCTGGAGGTGGGAAGTACAGTGCCTGCACTCTGAAGGATGGGTGAGGATGTTACAGTCCTGGTGGTGGGAAGTACAGTGCCAGGACTCTGAAGGATGGGTGAGGATGTTACAGTCCTGGTGGTGGGAAGTACAGTGCCAGGACTCTGAAGGATGGGTGAGGATGTTACAGTCCTGGAGGTGGGAAGTACAGTGCCAGCACTCTGAAGGATGGGTGAGGATGTTACAGTCCTGGAGGTGGGAAGTACAGTGCCTGCACTCTGAAGGATGGTGAGGATATTACAGCCCTGTGGGTCAGTAGAACAGAGACATCCACTGTCTTCTTACAAGAAAGCCATTGTGTGAGTGACGGTGAATATGGTTTCTTCTTCTCTCCACTCTGCAATAAGCAATAATAATAGACAATAAAGTACTCGAAGAAGAACAAGCGATAGATGAAGGGATAGGCAAGGATAGTGATAATGACAGTGAAGAACAGAGGCGAATTATAAAAGTAAAAGAATATGGAAAATAGAGAATAGAGGATAGAGAAAAGGAGATAAAGGACGATAGGATACGTGAGAGTGGACTGAGAATAGAGGTTAGGAAGCATTGTTTGCAGAATGGTGAGAGAAGAGAAGGCTAGAATAGTGGATAGGTGGGGCGATGGTGGTTGTTGAGGCAGAGAATAGTAGTGGATGGCAAGGAGCGGAGGATACGTAGGAACAGTTGAAGCGAGAGGAAGAGAGAAGAAGAGAGGAGAGAATAGGGAGAGAGAGTAAGAGTAAGAGAGAGAAATAGAGAGAATGAGAGAGAGAATGAGAGGGGAACATCAAGCCTCACTTTTCCCTCCCTCTACCTCTCTCCCTCTACCTGTCTTCTCTGCCTCTCTCTCTTCTCTGCCTCCCTCACCCCTCCCTCTCCCTCCTG
Source organism: Cherax destructor (assembly GCA_009830355.1). NCBI lineage: Eukaryota > Metazoa > Arthropoda > Malacostraca > Decapoda > Parastacidae > Cherax > Cherax destructor. The sequence continues at coordinate 561,839 of WNWK01000164.1, read as the reverse complement.
CGACACCTGCTCTGGTGATCAATAAAGCGTGCTGGGAGTGGGATAGGCCCTGGTGGCGTCGCGTCGCGTCGTATCCACCCAGCATATCAGCTGAATTACTCACTCATTATAATTGATCCATCACTGAAGCGCTCTTAATTGAAACACTCGCACAATTACTGCCTTAATTAACAGCTAGCTTGGCCGGCCGGCCGCCGGCTGCCGTGGGGAGGGGAGGGGAGGGGAGGGGAGAGGGAAGTGGTGTGTGTTTGGGAGGAGGAGGAGGGGTGATGGTGGAGGTATGCTGGTGTGTGGTATTTGTAGTGGTGGGGAGGTTATAATGTTGGGGGTGGAGAAGGGAAGGGGTGGTGGGGGACTAAAGGGGGAGGATGGGGTAGTAAGGGAGAGAGGGGGAGGGAGGGGGGAGTTGTGGTGGTCGGGGGGAGGCGATGGTATGCAACCACTTCATTACTACCCTCTCCCCCCCTCCTCCCTCATACCATACAAGCGGTGTGTACAAACTAAGCCGTGTAAACGTTCCTCACTCTGGCACGATATTCCCTGGACGAATCTACCTGGACTTCCTACTTATTTCTGCAACATTGCAAGCTCATGAAGATGTGTTGATTGCGAAACGAAAGACCTACAGTTATCATTCAACTCCCCTCCCCACTCCGTGGTTGTTTGCATAGGCCTATATATACACCGGCTCCCTAACCTTCGTGTGCTAGTGTGACTTGTAAATGGCACAAAACGTTCCCAAACGTCGTCATATTTATCGTTATTATGATTATAATCGGACCACAGTTCGAGCCCCTCGCCTCCCTCCTGTTTACTCACCGACTTAATTTCAGTTAAGAACATAAGAAAGAAAAAACACTGCAGCAGGCCTACTGGCCCATGCGAGGCAGGTACAATTCTCCCACCGGCTTTAAGCCATCATCTCTCGGGCCACAGCAGGATTCGAACCTGCGCACTCTGCGTCAATGTACGCAGCAGAACTTTAGCCGCGCACTCAGACGGCGTCTGTAATTACACTGTTCTGTTCCACCGATATATTTTGTATGCTTATACAGCAGTCTAAATACAAAGATGCCAGACAGTGCCAGACAGTGTAAAATAGTGCCAGACAATGCTAGACAGTGCATAATACTGCGAGACAGTGCCAGACAGTGTAGAATACTGCCAGACAGTACCAGACAGTGTAGAATACTGCCAGACAGTACCAGACATGCAGAATACTGCCAGAGAGTACCAGACAGTGCAGAATACTGCCAGGCAGTGCTAGACAGTGCAGAATACTGCCAGAGAGTGCAGAATACTGCCAGACAGTACCAGACAGTGCAGAATACTGCCAGACAGTACCAGACAGTGCAGAATACTGCCAGAGAGTACCAGACAGTGCAGAATACTGCCAGACAGTGCCAGACAGTGCAGAATACTGCCAGACAGTGCTAGACAGTGCAGAATACTGCCAGACAATGCTAGACAGTGCAGAATACTGCCAGACAGTGCTAGACAGTGCAGAATACTGCCAGACAATGCTAGACAGTGCAGAATACTTCCAGACAATACTAGACAGTGCAGAATACTGCCAGGCAGTGCAGAATACTGCCAGAGAGTGCAGAAAAATATCTAGTATTGACAGGACTCGCAGTAATGGCTTTAAGTTGGATAAATTCAGATTCAGGAAGGATATAGGAAAGCACTGGTTTGGTAATAGAGTTGTGGATGAGTGGAACAAACTCCCGAGTACAGTTATAGAGGCTAAAACGTTGTGTAGTTTTAAAAATAGGCTAGATAAATATATGAGTGGGTGCGGGTGGGTGTGAGTTGGACCTGACTAGTTTGTGCTACTAGGTCAGATGCCGTGCTCCTTCCTTAAGTGAGTGTGGCCTGACCTGGCTGGGTCGGGGCATTGGCTTAAGCCGGTGGGAGACTTGGACTTGCCTCGCATGGGCTAGTAGGCCTGCTGCAGTGTTCCTTCTTTCTTATGTTCTTATGTTCTTAAACAGTACCAGACAGTGCAGAATACTGCCAGACAGTACCAGACAGTGCAGAATACTGCCAGAGAGTACCAGACAGTGCAGAATACTGCCAGACAGTGCTAGACAGTGCAGAATACTGCCAGACAATGCTAGACAGTGCAGAATACTTCCAGACAATACTAGACAGTGCAGAATACTGCCAGACAGTGCCAGACAGTGTAAAATACTGCCAGACAATGCTAGACAGTGCATAATACTGCCAGACAGTGCCAGACAGTGTAAAATACTGCCAGACAATGCTAGACAGTACAGAATTCTGCCAGACAGTGCTAGACAGTGTAGAATACTGACAGACAGTGCTAGACAGTGTAGAATACTGCCAGACAATGCTAGACAGTGCAGAATACTGCCAGACGGTGCTAGACAGTACAGAATACGGTCAGACAGTGTCAGACAGTGTAGAATACTGCCAGACAATGCTAGACAGTACAGAATACTGCCAGATAGTGTTAGACAGTGTAGAATACTGCCAGACAATGCTAGACAGTGCAGAATACTGCCAGACAGTGCTAGACAGTACAGAATACTGCCAGACAATGCTAGACAGTACAGAATACTGTCAGACAGTGTCAGACAGTGCCAAGCGCCAGCGGCGGTGATGGATATAAATTCTCTTCATTTAAGTAATTTACATTTCTATTACCCGTTAATAATAATTTATTAATAAGTCAATTAATATAAAAATGAAAATTCAATAACGTGAATCATTCCCAAATTGTTGACCTTATAACAAAAATTATTTTATCCAAATTATTTCGGTCTCATAATTGAATAATTAAAATGTTGAAGATTATTAATGTGTGTGTGTGTGTGTGTGTGTGTGTGTGTGTGTGTACTCACCTAGTTGTGGTTGCAAGGGTCGAGTCACAGCTTCTGGCCCCGCCTCTTCACTGGCCGCTACTCGGTCACTCTACCCGCTCCATGAGCTTTATCATACCTCTTCTTAAAGCTATGTATGAATCCTGCCTCCACTACATCACTTCCCAGACTATTCCACTTCCTGACAACTCTGTGACTGAAGAAATACTTCCTAACATCCCTGTGGTTCATCTGAGTCTTCAACTTCCAACTGTGTCCCCTTGTTGCTGTGTCCCATCTCTGGAACATTCTGTCTCTGTCCACCTTGTCTATTCCTCTCAGTATTTTATATGTGGTTATCATATTCCCTCTATCTCTCCTGTCCTCCAGTGTCGTCAGGTCAATTTCCCGTAACCTCTCCTCGTAGGACATACCCCTTAGCTCCGGGACTAGCCTTGTTGCAAACCTTTGCACTTTCTCTAGTTTCCTTACATGCTTGGCCAGGTGAGGGTTCCAAACTGGTGCTGCATACTCCAGTATGGGCCTAACGTACACGGTGTACAGGGTCCTGAACGATTCTTTATTAAGATGTCGGAATGCTGTTCTTAGGTTTGCTAGTCGCCCGTATGCTGCAGCAGTTATTTGGTTGATGTGCGCCTCAGGAGATGTGCCTGGTATTATACTTACCCCAAGATCCTTTTTCTTGAGTGAGATTTGTAAGCTCTGGCCCCCTAGACTGTACTCCGTCTGTGGTCTTCTTTGCCCTTCCCCAATCTTCATAACTTTGCACTTGGTAGGGTTGAACTCCAGGAGCCAGTTGCTGGACCAGGCCTGCAGCCTGTCCAGATCCCTCTGTAGTTCTGCCTGGTCCTCGTCCGATTGAATTCTTCTCATCAACTTCACATCATCTGCAAACAGGGACACTTCGGAGCCTATTCCTTCCGTCATGTCGTTCACAAATACCAGAAACAGCACCGGTCGTAGGGCTGACCCCTGTGGAACCCCACTCGTCACCGGCGCCCACTCTGACACCTCGCCACGCACCATGACTCGCTGCTGTCTTCCTGACAGGTATTCCCTGATCCATTGGAGTGCCTTCCCTGTTACCCCTGCCTGGTCCTCCAGCTTCTGCAATAATCTCTTGTGTGGAACTGTGTCAAACGCCTTCTTACAGTCCAAGAAAATGCAATCTACCCACCCCTCTCTCTCCTGTCTTACTGCTGTCACCCTGTCATAGAACTCCAGTAGGTTTGTAACACAGGATTTCCCGTCCCTGAAACCGTGTTGACCGTCGTTGATAAGCTCATTCCTTTCTAGGTGCTCCACCACTCTTCTCCTGATTATCTTCTCCATGACCTTGCATACTATACATGTCAGGGACACTGTGTGTGTGTGTGTACTCACCTAGTTGTACTCACCTAGTTGTGGTTGCAGGTGTCGAGACATAGCTCCTGGCCCCGCCTCTTCACTGGCCGCTACTGGGTCACTCTCCCTGCGCCATGAGCTTTATCATACCTCTTCTTAAAGCTGTGTATGGAACCTGCCTGTGTGTGTGTGTGTGTGTGAGTGTGTGTGTGTGTGTGTTTGTAAGAGAAACTTATGGATAAGAATCAAGTGAGGGGAAACAAGGGGAATAATAGGTAACCCTCCATCTATCACAAGGTAACCCTCCATCTATCACACAAGGTAACCCTCCATCTAGCACAAGGTAACCCTCCATCTATCACAAGGTAACCCTCCATCTATCACAAGGTAACCCTCCATCTATCACAAGGTAACCCTCCATCTATCACAAGGTAACCCTCCATCTATCACAAGGTAACCCTCCATCTATCACAAGGTAACTCTCCATCTATCACAAGGTAACCCTCCATCTATCACAAGGTAACCTCCATCTATCACAAGGTAACCTCCATCTATCACAAGGTAACCCTCCATCTATCACAAGGTAACCCTCCATCTATCACAAGGTAACCCTCCATCTAGCACAAGGTAACCCTCCATCTATCACAAGGTAACCCTCCATCTATCACAAAGTAACCCTCCATCTATCACAAGGTAACCCTCCATCTAGCCCAAGGTAACCCTCCATCTATCACAAGGTAACCCTCCATCTATCACAAGGTAACCCTCCATCTAGCACAAGGTAACCCTCCATCTATCACAAGGTAACCCTCCATCTAGTCACAAGGTAACCCTCCATCTAGCACAAGGTAACCCTCCATCTATCACAAGGTAACCCTCCATCTAGCACAAGGTAACCCTCCATCTAGCCAGGAAGATGGAGTAACGAGGGGAACAATTTTTTACCCTCTAAGTTCTACGGAAGTTGATGGAGTTGAAGTTCCCGTTGTTGAACTTGCTGGGGGGTGAGGGAGAGAGAGGGTGAGGGAAGAGAGGGAGTGAGGGAAGAGAGAGGGAGTGAGGGGAAGAGAGAGGGGTGAGGGGAAGAGAGGGAGGGGGTGAGGAAGAGAGAGGGGGTGAGGAGAAGAGAGAGGGAAGGGGTGAGGGAAGAGAGAGGGAGGGGTGAGGGAAAGAGAGAGGGAGGGGTGAAGGAAGAGAGAGGGAGGGGATGAGAGGAAGAGACAGGGAGGGGATGAGAGGAAGAGACAGGGAGTGATGGGAAGAGTGGGAGGGGGTGAGGGGAAGAGAGAGGGAGGGGGTGAGGGGAAGAGACAGGGAGGATGAGGGGAAGTGATGGGGAGGACGATGGAGGGATGGGGAGGTAAGTAGGTAGGAAGATAAGGAGGTAGATAGAAGTAGGAAGATGCATATACTCTCCTAACCTTCCTCCTTATCCTTATCTCTCTTCCCCCTGCCTTCCTTCCCCTCCCCCTCCCCTCCCTCCCTGATATAATCGCATCAATTATCTAAGAGTGTTAAGGGGGTAAGTCTGGTGGCGCCTCGTTAGTGGGCAATGCTTAGTGTGGTGGGTCTCGTTGCTTAGCTCTCGTTAGCGGTTGTTGTTGGCTTGTTAGGTGCGTTGTTGGGTTGTTAGGTGCGTTGTTGGGTTGTTAGTTGCGTTGTTAGTTGCGTTGTTAGCTTGTTAGGTGCGTTGTTGGGTTGTCAGGTGCGTTGTTGGGTTGTTAGTTGCGTTGTTAGCTTGTTAAGTGCGTTGTTGGGTTGTTAGGTGAGTTGTTGGCTTGTTAGGTGCGTTGTTAGCTTGTTAGGTGCGTTGGTGGTGGATTGCTGGGTTCTTAGGTGCGTTGTTAGTGGGTTATTACTGTGTCGTTAGTTATTGTTAGTGTTTTTTTGTTAATACCTGGGTTGGTTAGTGTCTTAGGTTTCAAGTCTATCTACCACACGAGGGTCATTAAGGCGGCCTCTCACCTGTTTACCTCCAGCCAAGAATACTGACAAACAAACAAACAAACATTTTATTTCATTGCAGATTACATAGGTATTGGTAGTTACAATGTAAATAGAGTGCCAGGAGAGCCACTGACATGCCATGGCATTAGGGGCAGCTTAATCTAGTAACTTAAAGACTATGTACTTAATATTAGAGCAATTTATTGAGTTTATTCTAGTTAAAAAAAATTTTCAAATTACAATATGATGAAATTTTACTGTTAAAATTATTAAATGATGATATTAGATTGTGACATACACTGTGACATACACTGTGACATACACTGTGACATATACTGTGACATACACTGTGACATACACTGTGACATACACTGTGACATACACTGTGACATACACTGTGACATATACTGTGACATACACTGTGACATACACTGTGACATACACTGTGACATACACTGTGACATACACTGTGACATACACTGTGACATACACTGTGACATACACTGTGACATACACTGTGACATACACTGTGACATATACTGTGACATACACTGTGACATACACTGTGACATACACTGTGACATACACTGTGACATACACTGTGACATACACTGTGACATACACCTCTCAGTGTATAACTGTGTGGACCTTGTATGCGTGTGTATGTGTGTGTATGTGTGTGTATGTGTGTGTATGTGTGTGTATGTGCGTGTGTGTGTGTGTATGTGTGTGTGTGCTTGTGTGTATGTGTGTGTGTGTGTGTTTTCCTCCCCCTCCCCCCGCGTGAAATACTAATTGGGGAGGAGAGAGGGGGAAGGGGAAGTGAGGGGGACGGGGAGAGGAGGGGAGGGAGGGGGACGTTGTGTGTGTTTGTGAAGGTCTAATGAGAAGATTGATTACTCTATCACGCATGTTATGACTGCCCCTCCTCCCTCCCCTCCCCCTCCACACCCACATACCCTCTCCTCCACTCCCCTTCTTCCCCCTCCCCCCTACTTCTCCCCCTCCCATTCTTCCCCCTCCCCCTCGCCTCACCTTTCCTTTCTTTCTCATTTAGTCCATTAATATCATTATCATATTCAAGAATGATCTCAGTTTTATCATCATCCTTTCATCACTATCATCCTCCTCATCATCCATCCATCACTAACACCCTCCTCATCATACTTCCTTCACTATCACCCTCCTCATCATCCTTCACTATCATCCTCCTCATCATCCTTCCTTCACTATCACCCTCCTCATCATCCTTCACTATCATCCTCCTCATCATCCTTCCTTCACTATCACCCTCCTCATCATCCTTCACTATCATCCTCCTCATCATCCTTCCTTCACTATCACCCTCCTCATCATCCTTCCTTCACTATCACCCTCCTCATCATCCTTCACTATCATCCTCCTCATCATCCTTCCTTCACTATCACCCTCCTCATCATCCTTCGCTATCATCCTCCTCATCATCCTTCCTTCACTATCACCCTCCTCATCATCCTTCCTTCACTATCACCCTCCTCATCATCCTTCACTATCATCCTCCTCATCATCCTTCCTTCACTATCACCCTCCTCATCATCCTTCACTATCATCCTCCTCATCATCCTTCCTTCACTATCACCCTCCTCATCATCCTTCACTATCAACCTCCTCATCATCCTTCCTTCACTATCACCCTCCTCATCATCCTTCCATCACTATCATCCTCCTCATCATCCTTCCATCACTATCATCCTCCTCATCATCCTTCCATCACTATCATCCTCCTCATCATCCTTCCTTCACTATCACCCTCCTCATCATCTTTCCTTCACTATCATCCTCCTCATCATCCTTCCTTCACTATCACCCTCCTCATCATCCTTCACTATCAACCTCCTCATCATCCTTCTTTCACTATCACCCTCCTCATCATCCTTCCATCACTATCATCCTCCTCATCATCCTTCCTTCACTATCATCCTCCTCATCATCCTTCCATCACTATCATCCTCCTCATCATCCTTCCATCACTATCATCCTCCTCATCATCCTTACATCACTATCCTCCTCCTCATCATCCTTACATCACTATCATCCTCCTCATCATCCTTACATCACTATCCTCCTCCTCATCATCCTTACATCACTATCAACCTCCTCATCATCCTTACATCACTATCATCCTCCTCATCATCCTTACATCACTATCATCCTCCTCATCATCCTTCCTTCACTATCACCCTCCTCATCATCCTTCCATCACTATCCTCCTCCTCATCCTCCTTACATCACTATCATCCTCCTTACATCACTATCATCCTCCTCATCATCCTTACATCACTATCATCCTCCTCATCATCCTTCCATCACTATCATCCTCCTCATCATCCTTACATCACTATCAACCTCCTCATCATCCTTACATCACTATCATCCTCCTCATCATCCTTACATCACTATCATCCTCCTCATCATCCTTACATCACTATCCTCCTCCTCATCATCCTTACATCACTATCATCCTCCTCATCATCATTCCATCACTATCATCCTCCTCATCATCCTTACATCACTATCAACCTCCTCATCATCCTTACATCACTATCATCCTCCTCATCATCCTTACATCACTATCCTCCTCCTCATCATCCTTACATCACTATCATCCTACTCATCATCCTTCCATCACTATCATCCTCCTCATCATCCTTACATCACTATCAACCTCCTCATCATCCTTACATCACTATCATCCTCATCATCATCCTTACATCACTATTATCCTTCTCATCATCCTTCCATCACTATCAACCTCCTCATCATCCTTCCATCACTATCAACCTCCTCATCATCCTTCCTTCACTATCAACCTCCTCATCATCCTTCCATCACTATCACCCTGCTCATCATCCTTACATCACTATCATCCTCCTCCTCATCCTTCCATCACTATCAACCTCCTCATCATCCTTCCTTCACTATCAACCTCCTCATCATCCTTCCATCACTATCACCCTGCTCATCATCCTTACATCACTATCATCCTCCTCATCATCCTTACATCACTATCAACCTCCTCATCATCCTTCCTTCACTATCATCCTCCTCATCATCCTTACATCACTATCATCCTCCTCATCATCCTTACATCACTATCATCCTCCTCATCATCCTTCCATCACTATCACCCTGCTCATCATCCTTACATCACTATCAACCTCCTCATCATCCTTACATCACTATCAACCTCCTCATCATCCTTCCATCACTATCACCCTGCTCATCATCCTTACATCACTATCATCCTCCTCATCATCCTAGATGTTTCAATGTTTCTCACCCCCCGCCCCTCCCTCCTGCTAATATATATATATGGGTAACACCCCCCTCATCTTTCCACCCCCTTATCTTTCCCCCCCCTTATCTTTCCATCCCCTCATCTTTCCACCCCTCATCTTTCCACCTCCCTCATCTTTCCACCCCTCATCTTTCCACCCCCTCATCTTTCCACCCCCTCTCCCTCTCTATCATCCATCATCATAACATTAACATTATTGTCTATATATTCCTTTATTCCATCCCTATAATATCCATCTATAAGGTTGTATCTCTCACTGTCTTCCCTCACCTCCCTCACACTGTCTCTTTCTCCCTCACACTGTCTCTCCCTCCCTCACACTATCTTCCCTCCCTCCCTCAATCACACTCTCACTCCCCTCCTTCTCTCACACTGTCTCTCCCTCCCTTCCCTCCCTCACACTGTTTCTCCCTCCCTTCCCTCCCTCACACTGTCTCTCCCTACCTTCCCTCCCTCACACTGTCTCTCCCTACCTTCCCTCCCTCACACTGTCTCTCCCTCCCTCCCTCACACTATCTTCCCTCCACTCCCTTCCTCACACTCTTACTCCCCTCCTTCCCTCACACTCTCTCTCCCTCCCTTCCTTCCCTCACACTGTCTCTTCCTCCCCTCCCTTCCTCACACTCTCCCTCTCCTCCCTCACTCACACTGTCTCTCCCTCCCTCCCTCACTCACACTGTCTCTCCCTCCCCTCCCTCACTCACACTGTCTCTCCCTCCTCTCCCTCCCTCCCCTCCTCTCCCTCACACTGTCTCTCCCTCCTCTCCCTCCCCACACTGTCTCTCCCTCCTCTCCCTCACACTGTCTCTCCCTCCCCTCCCTCACTCACACTGTCTCTCTCTCCCTCCCTCCCTCACACTGTCTCTCCCTCCTCTCCCTCACACTGTATCTCCTCTCCCTCCCTCACTCACACTGTCTCTCCTCTCCTCCCTCCCTCACACTGTCTCTCCCTCCTCTCCCTCACACTGTCTCTCCCTCCCTCCCTCACTCACACTGTCTCTCTCTCCCCTCCCTCCCTCACACTGTCTCTCCCTCCTCTCCCTCCCTCACACTGTCTCTCCCTCCTCTCCCTCACACTGTCTCTCCCTCCCCTCTCTCACTCACACTGTCTCTTCCTCCCCTCCCTCTCTCACACTGTCTCTCCCTCTCCTCCCTCTCTCACACTGTCTCTCCCTCCCCTCCTTCACTCACACTGTCTCTCCCTCTCCTCCCTCCCTCACACTGTCTCTCCCTCCTCTCCCTCACACTGTCTCTCCCTCCCCTCCCTCACTCACACTGTCTCTCTCTCCCCTCCCTCCCTCACACTGTTGGTGGCAGGTTGATACCTGCTAGTAGCAGGTTGATATCTGTTGGTGGCAGGTTGATACCTGCTAGTAGCAGGTTGATATCTGTTGATGGTAGGTTGATACCTGCTAGTAGCAGGTTGATATCTGTTGGTGGTAGGTTGATACCTGCTAGTAGCAGGTTGATACCTGATAGTAGCAGGTTGATATCTGTTGGTGGCAGGTTGATACCTGCTAGTAGCAGGTTGATACCTGCTAGTAGCAGGTTGATACCTGCTAGTAGCAGGTTGATATCTGTTGGTGGTAGGTTGATACCTGCTAGTAGCAGGTTGATACCTGATAGTAGCAGGTTGATATCTGTTGGTGGCAGGTTGATACCTGCTAGTAGCAGGTTGATATCTGTTGGTGGTAGGTTGATACCTGCTAGTAGCAGGTTGATATCTGTTGGTGGCAGGTTGATACCTGCTAGTAGCAGGTTGATACCTGCTAGTAGCAGGTTGATATCTGTTGGTGGCAGGTATCAACCTGCTAGTAGCAGGTTGATACCTGCTAGTAGCAGGTTGATATCTGTTGGTGGCAGGTTGATACCTGCTAGTAGCAGGTTGATATCTGTTGGTGGTAGGTTGATACCTGCTAGTAGCAGGTTGATACCTGATAGTAGCAGGTTGATATGTGCTGACAGCAGGGTGACATCAGCTGGTAATAAGATTCATCCAGACAGTTTGATGCTGAGTCCTCCGTTTGATAGCAAGATGACAGCCATGTTCCTCTCACAAGAGCTGTCAATAATAGCTGTCAGATGCTCTCATTTATTTGTCTCGGGACGGGGAAGGGGGCAGGACTGACCTCAGGAAGGTCACGCAACACCTGGGTGAAGGGAGTCAGGTGTGAGCAACCCAAGGACGGGAAGAACAGACCCAGTTTCGTGGATCAAGAGCTCCTCGCTGACATCAAGAGGGAAGAGCTGATTTAACCAACCAGAACCTCTTTCAGAACTGTCAATGGGTCAGGTGCAGTACGTAAGAGTTACAGCTGAGTGGCTTTTTCACTCTCACCACAACAAACAATGGAACACACACACCATGTTCGTGAGTACTCCTCACAACACCCTCAGCATTGTGTTGCGTGTGTGAGGGGGCCCTCAGCTCCCTGCAACACACACCATGTTTGTGGATACACCTCACAACACTCAGCATTGTGTTGCGTGTGTGAGGGGGCCCTCAGCTCCCTGCAGGTGTGGAAGGCAGGCTGCAGGCACAACAGGGAAGCAAAGTGATATAAGACTTACTGAAAAACCTTGAGGAGAAGTAAGAAAATATAAATTTGAATAGGCTGTGTTACTGTAAGGAGACCTACTGGAGGTAAGAATCTCACCAGTTCACTAACCTCTCCTCCAGAATGACTTGTGGATGTTGTGTTGCGGTGCACAGAATCGTGAAGCTGAGTACCTGTTGTTGTGCGAAGCATGAGTGCACTTATGCTTTTAGCTTAACATAACAATTTATTTAACTTTTAAAGGGGTGGAGAGGGGTAAGCCAGTGGAAGGCCTCGGTCAGACGACCAAAAGTTCCAGTGGAGGGTCACCGTGTGAGTTAGACCCGAGTCAGGAAATACTTGTCCTGTTTGCTGACCTCAAGCTCTTAGCACCCCGAAGAACTCGCCTAGTGCTGGGTCAGGGAACAAAGGAACAATGGAACAGAGTCCTAGTTCCCTGATGAGCCTTCCCCACCAGCTGACAGATGGTGCACTTCCTTGGATGGAGGTTGGCACATGTGTGGCCGGTCAGCATACTTGGCAGTGTTGTTTCAGTGTCTTCTTGGTGCCTCAGTATCCTCCCATTGCACTTTTCATTTGCTAAGTGAGCGAAATGTGCGCGGCAGCACCACTGCGGTGCACAATGTTCACTGTACAATCAAGAGTAAATTGAAGAGAGTATTTTTGTCAGCAATACACCAATATAATAACAGAAGTGTTCCCTGTTGTCAGGGCCTAATTAAGGGGCTGCAGCCCAGGGACCTCCGCCCCCCCACTGGCGGAGGTTAATGCAGTGCCACGAATCTTCTTCGGTAAGAATCTATGAGATTTCAGGGCATAAATGGTCAGTTGAAGGCTCATCCATTACCAGGTCTTCCTACGTGTACTGCCAGACCACTAAGACATCATTTCTTTGCCAGGTAAACTCCAGGTAAACACCCGTAGAACGCTCGCTCGCCACCTCATTTAACAGCCGTTGGGAGGAGATGGGCCGGGAATCACTGGTCGCCTATCGTCACAGGTTACGAGAAACAAACACCGAGTCTAACTCTTATGTCTGCTAAATTTGCTCCCACCATCCACGCACCCATCCAAACACACACACCCATAATGGGAATCTCATAACTTGGAAGTTCAATGCCTCCAAGAGAACATCCATGTGTGTACATACGATTGATGAGAGGTGGGTAGCACATCTCTGAAGAACAACACATGTATCTCTCTCTCGATGACAGGATATTTACCAGAGTATCTTGCAGAGAATAATCGACCTGCCTTCACTATAGTTAAGCCTCGTCACCTTCAATGGTCTTGGGTGACAGACATGATGAGACACAGATGAGACACAGGTCTCATCTGGTGGTTGTGAAACACAACAATTGCATCCATTTTGCCATAGTAGTAAATGCTAGATAAATGGACATAGATGCAACTAATGTGAAATTTTACTGTGACAACGTTTCGCTCACCGGTCAACTGCAAATTAGAGTGGTGAAGATTAGGAGGTGGTTGAGATAATCAGTCCCTCAGTCTGGAGTCGATGTGATCAATCTTGGTAAGAATACAGGTGAGGTGAAGCAGCAGTAGGCGGCGTCACATTGCATAAATCCAAAGTTGTCAGGCATCCCTTGAGAGAATCCTTGAACGAAAACGTAATAATATTGACGTACAAATGCTTCATTTCACACGGTACTCTTTTCTTATTTATTGAACTGTGAAGTCCGTTCAATAGCTGTCTCACACTTCCGGCGAGACAGCTATTGAACGAATAACGATGAAAGTGTTTCCTTCTTTACTGCAAGATGGTTGTACACACAGCAACATCAGTACCACTAAGCAGCGAGTCAGGGTGCATGCCTGCCTGGGTGATGAAGGGAGAGGCAGGGTGCTTGCCATGTGCAGGGAGGGTGAGAGGGAGGGACGTGTATAAGACAGGAGACATCAAAACAAGAGAAGTTGGTTCAACTGAGAGTCGTGGTGCGCAATAATCTGTGTTACCAGTTCTGTGTGTGTATACAGTGGTGTGGCTAGGTGTGTGTGTGTGTATACAGTGGTGTGGCTAGGTGTGTGTGTGTGTATACAGTGGTGTGGCTAGGTGGTGTGTGTGTGTATACAGTGGTGTGGCTAGGTGTGTGTGTGTGTATACAGTGGTGTGGCTAGGTGTGTGTGTGTGTATACAGTGGTGTGGCTAGGTGTGTGTGTGTGTATACAGTGGTGTGACTAGGTGTGTGTGTGTGTGTATACAGTGGTGTGGCTAGGTGGGTGTGTGTGTATACAGTGGTGTGGCTAGGTGTGTGTGTGTGTATACAGTGGTGTGGCTAGGTGTGTGTGTGTGTGTATACAGTGGTGTGACTAGTGTGTGTGTGTGTGTATACAGTGGTGTGGCTAGGTGTGTGTGTTTTATACAGTGGTGTGACTAGGTGTGTGTGTGTGTGTATACAGTGGTGTGGCTAGGTGTGTGTGTGTATACAGTGGTGTGACTAGGTGTGTGTGTGTATACAGTGGTGTGACTAGGTGTGTGTGTGTGTGTATACAGTGGTGTGGCTAGGTGTGTGTGTGTATACAGTGGTGTGACTAGGTGTGTGTGTGTGTATACAGTGGTGTGGCTAGGTGTGTGTGTGTATACAGTGGTGTGACTAGGTGTGTGTGTGTATACAGTGGTGTGACTAGGTGTGTGTGTGTGTGATACAGTGGTGTGGCTAGTGTGTGTGTGTGTATACAGTGGTGTGGCTAGGTGTGTGTGTGTGTATACAGTGGTGTGGCTAGTGTGTGTGTGTGTGTGTATACAGTGGTGTGGCTAGGTGTGTGTGTGTGTATCAGTGGTGTGGCTAGGTGTGTGTGTGTGTATACAGTGGTGTGGCTAGGTGTGTGTGTGTGTATACAGTGGTGTGACTAGGTGTGTGTGTGTGTATACAGTGGTGTGACTAGGTGTGTGTGTGTGTGTATACAGTGGTGTGGCTAGGTGTGTGTGTGTGTATACAGTGGTGTGACTAGGTGTGTGTGTGTGTGTATACAGTGGTGTGGCTAGGTGGGTGTGTGTGTATACAGTGGTGTGGCTAGGTGTGTGTGTGTGTATACAGTGGTGTGACTAGGTGTGTGTGTGTGTATACAGTGGTGTGACTAGGTGTGTGTGTGTGTATACAGTGGTGTGGCTAGGTGGGGTGTGTGTGTATACAGTGGTGTGACTAGGTGTGTGTGTGTGTATACAGTGGTGTGCTAGGTGGGTGTGTGTGTATACAGTGGTGTGGCTAGGTGTGTGTGTGTATACAGTGGTGTGACTAGTGTGTGTGTGTGTGTATACAGTGGTGTGGCTAGGTGTGTGTGTGTGTGTATACAGTGGTGTGACTAGGTGTGTGTGTGTGTGTATACAGTGGTGTGGCTAGGTGGGTGTGTGTGTATACAGTGGTGTGGCTAGGTGTGTGTGTGTGTGTATACAGTGGTGTGGCTAGGTGTGTGTGTGTGTGTATACAGTGGTGTGGCTAGGTGTGTGTGTGTGTGTGTGTGTATACAGTGGTGTGGCTAGGTGTGTGTGTGTATACAGTGGTGTGACTAGGTGTGTGTGTGTGTGGTATAGTGGGTGTGTAAGTGTGTGTGTGTGTATACAGTGGTGTGACTAGGTGTGTGTGTGTATACAGTGGTGTGACTAGGTGTGTGTGTGTGTATACAGTGGTGTGCTAGGTGTGTGTGTGTATACAGTGGTGTGACTAGTGTGTGTGTGTGTGTATACAGTGGTGTGGCTAGGTGTGTGTGTGTATACAGTGGTGTGACTAGGTGTGTGTGTGTATACAGTGGTGTGACTAGGTGTGTGTGTGTGTGATACAGTGGGTGGCTAGGTGGTGTGTGTGTATACAGTGGTGTGACTAGGTGGGTGTGTGTGTGTATACAGTGGTGTGACTAGGTGGGTGTGTGTGTGTATACAGTGGTGTGACTAGGTGGGTGTGTGTGTATACAGTGGTGTGACTAGGTGGGTGTGTGTGTGTATACAGTGGTGTGACTAGGTGGTGTGTGTGTGTATACAGTGGTGTGACTAGGTGGTGGTGTGTTATACAGTGGTGTGACTAGGTGTGTGTGTGTGTGATACAGTGGTGTGACTAGGTGGGTGTGTGTGTATACAGTGGTGTGACTAGGTGTGTGTGTGTGTATACAGTGGTGTGACTAGGTGTGTGTGTGTGTATACAGTGGTGTGACTAGGTGGGTGTGTGTGTGTATACAGTGGTGTGACTAGGTGGTGTGTGTGTGTATACAGTGGTGTGACTAGGTGGGCGTGTGTGTATACAGTGGTGTGACTAGGTGGGTGTGTGTGTATACAGTGGTGTGACTAGGTGGGCGTGTGTATATACAGTGGTGTGACTAGGTGGGTGTGTGTGTGTATACAGTGGTGTGACTAGGTGTGTGTGTGTGTATACAGTGGTGTGACTAGGTGGGTGTGTGTGTGTATACAGTGGTGTGACTAGGTGGGTGTGTGTGTGTATACAGTGGTGTGACTAGGTGGGCGTGTGTGTATACAGTGGTGTGACTAGGTGGGTGTGTGTGTGTATACAGTGGTGTGACTAGGTGGGTGTGTGTGTGTATACAGTGGTGTGACTAGGTGGGCGTGTGTGTGTATACAGTGGTGTGACTAGGTGGGTGTGTGTGTATACAGTGGTGTGACTAGGTGGATGTGTGTGTGTATACAGTGGTGTGAATAGGTGGTGGTGTGTGTGTATACAGTGGTGTGACTAGGTGGGGTGTGTGTATACAGTGGTGTGACTAGGTGGTGTGTGTGTGTATACAGTGGTGTGACTAGGTGGGTGTGTGGGTGTATACAGTGGTGTGACTAGGGTGGGGCGTGTGTGTGTGTGTATACAGTGGTGTGACTAGGTGTGTGTGTGTTATACAGTGGTGGCTAGGTGGTGTGTGTGTGTATACAGTGGTGTGACTAGGTGGGTGTGTGTGTGTATACAGTGGTGTGACTAGGTGGGTGTGTGTGTATACAGTGGTGTGACTAGGTGGGCGTGTGTGTATACAGTGGTGTGACTAGGTGGGTGTGTGTGTGTATACAGTGGTGTGACTAGGTGGGCGTGTGTGTATACAGTGGTGTGACTAGGTGGGCGTGTGTGTATACAGTGGTGTGACTATCAGCAACATAAACAGCAACAAGAGCAGCAAGAACATCAACAACAGCAACAACAACAACAATCTCCCCACGACATTCAAGCAAATATCAAATTTTCAGAGTATCCTTCCATCCTTCTATCCTTCCATCCTTCTATCCTTCCATCCTTCTATCCTTCCATCCTTCTATCCTTCTATCCTTCTATCCTTCCATCCTTCTATCCTTCCATCCTTCTATCCTTCCATCCTTCTATCCTTCCATCCTTCTATCCATCTATCATCCATCCTCACTACTGCCATATCTGCATTCCTCCTCGTTTCCTTTCTCCTCCCCTCCCTCTTCTTATTTCATCCCTCACTCTTTCTCTCTTCCTCCCTCCTTCCTTCCTCCCTCTTCTTATTTCATCCCTCACTCTTTCTCTCTTCCCCTCCCTCCCTCCCTCCCTTCTTTCCTCCCTCCTTCCCTTCCTTCCTTCCTCCCTTCCTTCCTCCCTCCCTCCCTCCCTCCCTCCCTTCCTTCCTTCCTCTCCCTCCCTCCCTCCCTTCCTTCCTTCCTCCCTCCCTTCCTTCCTTCCTCCCTCCCTTCCTCCCTCCCTCCCTTCCTTCCTTCTTCCCTACCTTCCTTCCTCCTCCTCCTCCTCCTCTTCCTCCTCTTCCTTCCAATCCATCAAACCTTTCCTTCTTTTATCCTCCATCCCTATACTAAATCAATGTGAACTGGACTTGAGTCCTGTAGATGGGAAGTACAGTGCCGGCACTCTGAAGGAGGGTGTTAATGTTGCAGTTTTATAACTGTAGTGTAAAGCATCCCTCTGGCAAGACAGTGATGGAGTGAATGATGATGAAAGTTTTTCTTTTTCGGGCCACCCTGCCTTGGTGGGAATCGGCCGATGTGCTAAAAATAAATAAATAAATATATAAATATATATATATATATATATATATATATATATATATATATATATATATATATATATATATATATATATATATATATATATATATATATATATATATATATATATGTCGTGCCTATTAGGTAAAACTGGTTAATTAGCAAGAACGCATTTAAAATTAAGTCCTTTCTAAGATGTTCACTTATACGTTAAAAGGTATATTTTTTTTCATTTATATTCATGTAAAAAATAATAATTTTGTACCGAAAGAACCTTAGAAAACTTACCTAACCTTATTATAACAAGCGCAATTTAATTTAGCCTAACACAACTAAATATATTTTAGATAAGTTTACAATAATTTAATAACAAACAAACACAATGACATACACCTGGTGACATCACCAGGTGTATGAGACATCACCAGGTGTATGAGACATCACCTGTGTGGTGACATCACCAGGTGTATGAGACATCACCTGTGTGGTGACATCACCAGGTGTATGAGACATCACCTGTGTGGTGACATCACCAGATGTATGAGACATCACCTGTGTGGTGACATCACCAGGTGTATGAGACATCACCTGTGTGGTGACATCACCAGGTGTATGAGAGACATCACCAGGTGTATGAGACATCACCTGTGTGGTGACATCACCAGGTGTATGAGACATCACCTGTGTGGTGACATCACCAGGTGTATGAGACATCACCTGTGTGGTGACATCACCAGATGTATGAGACATCACCTGTGTGGTGACATCACCAGGTGTATGAGACATCACCTGTGTGGTGACATCACCAGGTGTATGAGAGACATCACCAGGTGCATGAGACATCACCTGTGTGGTGACATCACCAGGTGTATGAGACATCACCTGTGTGGTGACATCACCAGGTGTATGAGACATCACCTGTGTGGTGACATCACCAGGTGTATGAGACATCACCTGTGTGGTGACATCACCAGGTGTATGAGACATCACCTGTGTGGTGTATTACGTCAGGAATACACAACTTTTTTCACACAGTGTAAGTGTACACAAATAACCCGCTCATAGGTGAGACAAACTCATGACCAAATTTGGTCCAGGTGACCGAACCAGTGTATACACTGAGTACCAGTGTATACAATGAGTGCCAGTGTATACACTGTGAGTGCCAGTGTATACACTGAGTGCCAGTGTATACACTGAGTGCCAGTGTATACACTGAGTGCCAGTGTATACACTGAGTGCCAGTGTATACACTGAGTGCCAGTGTATACACTGAGTGCCAGTGTATACACTGAGTGCCAGTGTATACACTGAGTGCCAGTGTATACACTGAGTGCCAGTGTATACACTGAGTGCCAGTGTATACACTGAGTGCCAGTGTATATACTGTGAGTGCCAGTGTATACATTGTGTCAGTGTATACACTGTGAGTGCCAGTGTATACACTGTCAGTGCCAGTGTATACAATGTGAGTGCCAGTGTATACAATGTGAGTGCCAGTGTATACACTGGCTGCCTCACCTTCGTGTGTCAGTGTGACTTGTAAATGATGCAAGTCTGACCGAAACGTCGTGTAAGTTCCGTCTATGTGTGGGTTATTTGTGTTTTGTTCCAGTCATCCAATTATCTTAAAATTTCCTCCCCTCTCTTTATCCCCTCGCTACCTCCACAACTACCTTCCTCCTCCCCTCTTTCCCTCCCTCCCTCCCTCTCCCTCGTTTCCCTCCAACAGTCCCTCCAATTAGACACAGGGTATTTACACACTCTTTAATAACAGTAATCTTCAACGTAATACATATCTCTCTTCCCCGAGGCACTCACTAGTGTGTGTGTGTGTGTGGTATGTGTGTGTGGTGTGTGTGTGGTGTGTGTTGTGTGTGTGTGTGTGTATGTGTTGTGTGTGTGTATGTGTATGTGTGTGTATGTGTGTGTGTGTGTGTGTGTGTGTGTGTGTGTGGTGTGTGTGTGTGTGTGTGGTGTGTGTTGTGTGTGTGGTGTGTGTTGTGTGTGTGTGTGTGTGTGTGTGTGTGTGTGTGTGTGTGTGTGTGTGTGTGTGTGTGTGTGTGTGTGTGTGTGTGTGTGTGTGTGTGTGTGGTGTGTGTGTGTGTGTGTGTGTGTGTGTGTGTGTGTGTTGTGTGTGTGTGTGTGTGTGTGTGTGTGTGTGTGTGTGTTGTGGTTGTGTGTGTGTTGTGTGTGTGTGGTGTGTGTGTGTGTGTGTGTGTGTGTGTGTGTGTGTGGTGTGTGTGTGTGTGTTTGTGTGTGTGTGTGTGTGTGTGTGTGTTGTGTGTGTGTGTGTGTGTGTGTGTGTGTGTGTGTGTGTGTGTGTGTGTGTGTGTGTGTGTGTGTGTGTGGTGTGTGTGTGTGTGTGTGTGTGTGTGTGTGTGTGTGGTGTGTGGTGGTGTGTGTGTGTGTGTGTGTGGTGTGTGTGTGTGTGGTGTGTGTGTGTGTGTGTGTGTGGTGTGTGTGTGTGGTGTGTGTTGTGTGGTGTGTGTGTGTGTGTGTGTGTGTGTGTTGTGTGTTGTGTGGTGTGTGTGTGGTGTGTGTTGTGTGTGTGTGGTGTGTGTGTTGTGTGTTGGTGTGTGTGGTGTGTGGTGTGTGTGTGTGTGGTGTTGTGGTGTGTGTGTTGTGTGGTGTGTGTGTGTGTGTGGTGTGTGTTGTGTGTGTGTGGTGTGTGTGTGTGTGTGTGGTGTGTGTGTGTGGTGTGTGTGTGTCTGTGGTGTGTGTGTCTGTGTGGTGTGTGTGTTGTGTGTGTGTGGTGTGTGTGTGTGTGTCTGTGTGGTGTGTGTGTGTGTGGTATATACTCACCAATTCGTTTACTGGAGGGTCGAGTCTCAGCTCCTGGGCCACAAGTCTTAAAATACAAATCACTGTCAATATTGCTTCCTGGCCTCATGGGTCCCATCATCACACCTACTCTTTGAACTGTGTATCGAGTCTGTCTTTACCACACACACACACACACACACACACACACACACACACACACACCTATTAACGTAACACCTGGCCATCTAACTGATACAATCAGTAGCGTAGCCGCGTGTTGTATATAACAACACTGTGCGTGTTCAATCACGTCGCTCACCTCCCAAATACTGTCGTGTGAGCCCGGTGTGAGCCCAGTGTGAGCCCAGTGTGAGCCCAGTGTGAACCCAGTGTGAGCCCAGTGTGAGCCCACAGTGTGAACCCACAGTGTGAGCCCAGTGTGAGCCCAGTGTGAACCCAGTGTGAGCCCAGTGTGAGCCCAGTGTGGATTCACAGTGTGAACCCACAGTGTGAGCCCAGTGTGAGCCCACAATTTATGGATCATTCTTAACGTCAATCCTAGCTACATCCTAGCCAGGGGAGACAATCCTAGGCATAGATTAACCAGGGGAACATTGCATCCTATTTCCCAGGCGCTGGATGACCCCCTACGGGTTTAACGCTTCCCCATGAATACAATAATAATCTCTTGAGGGGAAGGGTGTGGGTAGGGGAAATAGAGTTGTTGGTAGGGGAATGGGATGTGTGGGTAGGGAATGGGGTGTGGGTGGGGGAATGGGAGGTGTGAGTAGGGGAATGGGAGGTGTGAGTAGGGGAATGGGGAGTATGGGTAGGGAGAATGGGGTGTGGGTAGGGGAATGGGATGTGTGGGTAGGGGGAATGGAGTTGTGTGTATGAGGAATGTGAATGTGGGTAGGGGGATTGAGAGTGTGGGTAGGGGATTGAGAGTGTGGGTAGGGGGAATGGAGGTGTGGGTAGAGGAATGGGGAGAATGGGGAGGGGGAATGAAGGTGTGGGTAGGGGAATGGGGAGTGTGGGGAGGGGAATGGGAGTGTGGGAGGGGAATGGGAGCGTGGGTAGGGGAATGGGAAGTGTGGGTGGGGGGAATGGAGGTGTGGGTAGGGGAATGGGGAGTATGGGTAGGGGAAATGGGTTGTGGGTAGGGGAATGGGGAGTGTGGTTAGGGGAAATGGGGTGTTGGTAGGGGGAATGGGAGTGTGGGTAGGAGAATGGGAGTGTGGGTATTGGAATGGGAGTGTGGGTAGGGGAATGGGAGAGAAGGGGGAACAAGATGATGGGGAAAGACATACAATGTGTCTTTAAATGTATTATTATTATTATTATTATTATTATTATTATTATTATTATTATTATTTATGTATGAACAAATCTCTTCTTCCCCTCGTCTTTAGGTTTTCTCTCCGTCCCCCTCCCTTCTCCTCCCCCTCCCCTCTCATCCCCTCACCTCGTCTCCCCTCGGGTCTGCCACCCGCTGAACCCAGCACGTGTCGCCACGTGCAGTAAAGTCGCCGTGCCTTTGTTGGCACGTGGCAGCCTCTTATTATCTCCCTAATTAACATGGCATTAGCCGTGGTTGTTGCCGTGGTTGTAGCCGTGGTTGTAGCCGTGGTTGTAGCCGTGGTTGTAGCAGTGGTTGTAGCCGTGGTTATAGCCGTGGTTGTAGCCGTGGTTGTAGCAGTGGTTGTTGCCGTGGTTGTAGCCGTGATTGTAGCCGTGGTTGTTGCCGTGGTTATAGCCGTGGTTGTAGCCGTGGTTGTTGCCGTGGTTGTAGTCGTGGTTGTAGCCGTGGTTGTTGCCGTGGTTGTTGCCGTGGTTGTTGCCGTGGTTGTTGCCGTGGTTGTTGCCGTGGTTGTTGCCGTGGTTGTTGCCGTGGTTGTAGCCGTGGTTGTAGCCGTGGTTGTAGCCGTGGTTGCCAGCACGTAAATATTGACTAATATCCTGGCACGCTCGCCACAGACTTAGCCATTATTTTCCTCTTTCTGGAGAATAAATGAGATGGAACGTGTGTGTGTGTGTGTGTGTGTGTGTGTGTGTGTGTGTATGTGTGTTTGTGTATACTTGCCTATACCTATATACTCACCTACATATGATTACTGGGGTCAAGTCTCTGAATTTACCATTTGCCAGCTTTACTCTCTCTCCTAGCCTCATGGACACTGTCGTATCCGCTCTTAAAGCTGTGTACGGAGTCGAGTCTGCCTCCGACACTTCTTAGTCAGGGTCCCGACACTTCCCGACCACTCGGAAGTACTACTTCCTGTGTCTAACTTCCAGCAGTTCCCCCGAGTACTTGCTTCCCGCCTCACAGAAACCTGTCCCTGTCTGTCCTATAAGTTCCTCTGAGTATTTTGTATGCTGTTATCGTGTCTCCCCTGGCTTTTCTCTCCTTTACTGTAACAAGGATCGTTGATCAATAACAAAGATCGTTGCATACATCTCCATTCTCTCCAGTATCTTAACAAAGTTCTTCAGGTGTGTTCTGCACACTGTCAAGGTTCTTCAGGTGTGTTCTGCACACTGTCAAGGTTCTTCAGGTGTGTTCTGCACACTGTCAAGGTTCTTCAGGTGTGTTCTGCACACTGTCAAGGTTCTTCAGGTGTGTTCTGCACACTGTCAAGGTTCTTCAGGTGTGTTCTGCACACTGTCAAGGTTCTTCAGGTGTGTTCTGCACACTGTCAAGGTTCTTCAGGTGTGTTCTGCACACTGTTATTCCTGCTGGCACCTGAAGTGTTTGTCTCACTATCTTGTGGGATGGTATAGCAAATGTGTTCGGGTAGCCTAAGAAAAACTTTCTCTTCCTCTCGTCTGTCACTGTCACAGAGCTCCATCAGGTTGGCAAGACACAGATGATCAATTTCTGAGCCCGTGTTACTTAGTATTGATGAAACTGGTGGTCCTCCAGGTCCTCGAGGTCCTCCAGGTCCTCCAGGTCCTCCAGGTCTTCCAGGTCCTCGAGGTCCTCCAGATCCTCCAGGTCCACGAGGTCCTCCAGGTCCTCGAGGTCCTCGAGGTCCTCCAGGTCCTCGAGCTCCTCCAAGTCTTCCAGGTCCACGAGGTCCTCCAGGTCCTCGAGCTCCTCCGAAGTCTTCCAGGTCCACAAGGTCCTCCAGCTCCACAAGGTCCTCCAGCTCCACGAGGTCCTCCAGATCCTCGAGGTCCTCCAGGTCCTCGAGGCCCTCCAGGTCCTCGAGGCCCTCCAGGTCCTCGAGGTCTTCCAGGTCCTCGAGATCTTCCAGGTCCTCGAGGTCTCCAGGTCCTCGAGATCCTCCAGGTCCTCGAGATCCTCCAGGTCCTCGAGATCCTCCAGGTCCTCGAGATCCTCCATGTCCTCGAGGCCCTCCAGGTCCTCGATGTCTTCCAGGTCCTCGAGGCCCTCCAGGTCCTCGAGGTCCTCCTGGTCCTCGAGGTTCTCCAGGTCCTCGAGATCCTCCAGGTCCTCGAGGTCCTCCAGGTCCTCGAGATCCTCCAGGTCCTCGATGTCTTCCAGGTCCTCGATGTCTTCCAGGTCCTCGAGATCCTCCAGGTCCTCGAGATCCTCCAGATCCTCGAGGTCCTCCAGCAACAAGCACTACCTTGCATGGTGTACATGTCAGTGAGGTGATCTCTAGTTCACTGCCAGGTTACGTTAGGTAATGTTTGTCAGGAAACAGAACTATTGTTTCCTGATGGGGTTCTTAGTCATCTGATGACCCACAGCTGGAGCTTTCGGTCATCTGAGCGAGGCCTTTCGCTGGCTTACCGTCCACCTCTGTTCCCTCTTGCAGACCCCATAATGACAGCTGGTCACTACGTTGAATTCAGCGCAACCAAATTTAGTTTTTCCTCTTGCCGTGTTGTGTGTAGTGTGTCCAGTACCTGCTGGTGCACTCTTATTTCCTGAGCTCTCTGGCACTGCCACTTCTTTCCTCAGAGAAGATCTCTTTCAATCACTTGTGTTCAACACCTCACAGACTTCACTGTCAATCTTCCGTGAGCTCTCCTCCTTCCTTCAGTCGAATTACCTGGTCTTTCAAACATACATGACACACACACACACACACACACACACACACACACACACACACACGCACACTCAACCGGCCGATCGAACCTAGGTCGTTCCCGCAACACTTCGCGCAATTTAGCGTGAAAACGGCGCCGGGACGGTCCCTCCTCCCCCCCTCGAGATAATGGTCTGATAACAGTGTTGTGTAGCGGTCCTGGACCTCCCCTTCACCACCCTTCCCCCTCCCCTTCCCCTCTGTTTCCCCCCCCAGTCACCATCTGTCTCCTGTTCCTCTGTTAGTGGCGTTTATGTATACACCTGTATGATTGGTTCACACTCTTCCCTCCAACACCCTCCTCTTCCCTCCACCACCCTTCTCTTCCTTCCACCGCCTTCCTCTTCCCTCCACCACCCTCCTCTTCTCTCCATCGCCCTCCTCTTCCCTCCACCGCCTTCCTCTTCCCTCCACCACCCTCCTCTTCTCTCCATCACCCTCCTCTTCCCTCCAACACCCTCCTCTTCCCTCCCCTCTTGTCTTAAATGTCCTTCTTGCCCGGACAACAGCGTCATATGGATCTGACGAGGGGGTTGCCAGCTGCCGCCAACTACAACATTTACAAAGTGATTATCCCACTTTCATACATTTCATAACACCCCACTGACTCTGCCCACTGAAACTATAGATAATTAGCGGAGAAAAGAAGCAGTAGTGAAGAAATGAGACGGAGAGAGAGAGAGAAGAAGAAGAATGGCGATGTAAGGGGGGGGGGCAGTGGGGTGGTTGGCAGCCCTGGGCGGCGCTCAGTGTAGCCAATTACCACAGTTTATCAATATTTATTGTGGACAAGTTGTTAGAGTCACTATTGACTGCCAGACTCAGGGCTCAGGGCTCACAGGCGAGCCTCTACCCTCCCTCCCTCCTTCCCTCCCTCTTTCCCTCCCTCCTTCCCTCCCTCCTTCCCTCCCTCTTTCCCTCCCTCCTTCCCTCCCTCCTTTCCTCCCTCGCTTGAACGTCCATTTAAAAACCATTGCGTTATTGTGGCTACGCTGATCGCTTTCTGTGTTTGGCAACACTGATGGTAACACACTGTTGGTAACACTGATATTAACACACTGTTGGTAACACTGATGGTAACACACTGTTGGTAACACTGATAGTAACACATTGTTGGTAACACTGATGGTAACACACTGTTGGTAAACTAATGATACCAATTGTTGGTAACACTGATGGTAGCACACTGTTGGTAACACTAATGATACCTCATTGTTATAACACTGATGGTAACACTGTTGGTAACACTGATGGTAACACATTGTTGGTAATACTGATACCACACTGTTGGTAACACTGATGTTAACACACTGATGGTAACACTGTTGGTAACACTGATGGTAACACATTGTTGATAATACTGATGATACCACACTGTTGGTAACACTGATGTTAACACACTGTTGGTAACGCCAATGGTAACACACTGTTGGTAACACTGATGATAACACATTGTTGGTAATACTGATGATACCACACTGTTGGTAACACTGATGTTAACACACTGTTGGTAACACTGTTGGTAACACTGATGTTAACACACTGTTGGTAACACTGTTGGTAACACTGTTGGTAACACTGTTGGTAACACTGTTGGTAACACACTGACAACAGTCAAGGACCAGGTAATCAGGCTGAGGGAAGAAGGGGGGGGGAGCTCATAAGAAACGACCAAGAAGTATGTGAGGAGTTCAACATGAGATTTAAGGAAGTATTTACAGTGGAGACAGACAGGACCCTGGGAAGACAGAACAGAATGGGACACCAATAAGGAATATACCAACAAGTGTTGGATGATATACTAAGGAGGAGGTGAAGAAGCTGCTAAGTGACCTTGATACCTCAAAGGCGTGTGGGACCAGACATCTCTCCGTGGGTGCTCAGAAAGGGAGCAGAGACACTGTGTGTGCCACTAACAACAATTTTCAACACATTTATTAAACCTGGGCAACTACCTGAGGTATGGAAGACGGCAAATGTAGTCCCCATTTTCAAGAAAGGAGACAGACACGAGGCACTAAACTATAGACCAGTGTCACTGACGTGTATAGTGTGCAAAGTCACGGAGAAGATTATCAGAAGGAGAGTGGTGGAGTACCTTGAACGGAACAAGATTATAAACAACAACGAGCACGGATTCATGGAAGGCAAATCCTGTGTCGCAAACCCACTGGAGTTTTATGACAAGGTAACGGAAGTAAGACACGAGAGAGAGGGGTGGGTTGATTGCATTTTCTTGGACTGCAAGAAAGCCTTCGACACAGTTCCTCACAAGAGATTAGTGCAAAAGCTAGAGGATCAGGCACGTATAACAGGAAGGTCACTGCAATGGATTAGAGAATACCTGACAGGGAGGCAACGAGTCATGGTACGTGATGAGGTATCACAGTGGGCGCCTGTTACGAGCGGGGTCCCACAGGGGTCAGTCCTGGGACCAGTGCTATTCTTGGTATATGTGAATGACATGATGGAAGGGATAGACTCAGAAGTGTCCCTGTTCGCAGATGATGTGAAGTTAATGAGGATAATTAAATCAGATGAAGATCAGGCAGGACTACAAAGAGACCTGGACAGGCTGAACACCTGGTCCAGCAACTGGCTCCTAGAATTTAACCCCGCCAAATGCAAAGTCATGAAGATCAGGGAAAGGGCAAAGAAAACCGCAGACAGAGTATATTCTAGGTGGCCAAACACTGCAAACCTCACTCCAGGAAGAAGATCTTGGGGTGAGTATAATACCGAGCACATCTCCGAAAGCGCACATCAACCAGATAACTTCTGCAGCATATGGCCGCCTGACAAACCTGAGAGTTAGCAGTCCGATACCTCAGTAAGGAATCGTTCAAGACTCTGTACACCGTGTACTGGAGTATGCAGCATCAGTTTGGAACCCACACCTGGTCAAGTACGTCAAGAAATTAGAGAAAGTGCAAAGGTTTGCAACAAGGATAGTTCCAGAGCTAAGGGAATGTCCTACGATGAAAGGTTAAGGGAAATCGGCCTAACGACACTGGAGGACAGGAGGGTTAGGGAAGACATGATAACGACATACAAAATTCTGCGAGGAACAGATAAGGTGGACAGAGACAGGATGTTCCAGAGATGGGACACAGAAACAAGGGGTCACAATTGGAAGTTGAAGACTCAGATGTGTCA
Source organism: Cherax destructor (assembly GCA_009830355.1). Taxonomy (NCBI): domain Eukaryota; kingdom Metazoa; phylum Arthropoda; class Malacostraca; order Decapoda; family Parastacidae; genus Cherax; species Cherax destructor. The sequence continues at coordinate 533,856 of WNWK01000164.1, read as the reverse complement.
AAGAGATGTTAGGAAGTATTTCTTCAGTCATAGAGTTGTCAGGAAGTGGAATAGTCTAGAAAGTGACGTAGTGGAGGCAGGAACCATACATAGCTTTAAGACGACGTATGATAAAGCTCATGGAGCCAGTGAAGAGGCGGGGCCAGGAGCTATGAATCGACCCCTGCAACCACAAATAGGTGAACACACACGTCTTATAACGTAGTGTCTGACACCAGTGTATGACACAGTGTCTGACACCAGAATATATATATATATATATATATATATATATATATATATATATATATATATATATATATATATATATATATATATATATATATATATATATATGTCGTACCGAATAGGTAAAACTGGTCAATTAGCAAGAACTCATTTAAAATTAAGTCCTTTCAAAGATGTTCTCTTATACGTTTAAAGGTATATATTTTTTCATTTATATTAATGTAAAATTAATAATTTTGTACCAAAAGTACCTTAGAAAACTGACCTAACCTTATTATAACAAGCGCAATTTAATTTAGCCTAATCCAACTAAATATATTTTAGATAAGTTTACAATAATTTAATAATAAACAAACACAATGAAATATATTTTTTTCGTTAGGTTCAGAATGATTTTTGAGAAATTATTGCACACACAAATTTTCGCTTGTCTTATATGGCAAGAAGAGCGTTGCTATTATATAGCGTTGTATTGTATATATATATATATATATATATATATATATATATATATATATATATATATATATATATATATATATATATATATATATATATATATATATATATATAAAAGGTTTTGCTTCAAATATATCAACATTTCATAAATTTTGATAATGGCTGCATGTATTGATAGACATTTTGGTGGGGTGAAATTTCGAAATTTCACTGGCTTTTCTGCAGTGTTATTTACACGTCTGGTGATTGGTCAATAAGTTAAAGTGGTGCTGCGCTGTGATTGGTGGGAATGAGCCGGCGAGTGGCGCTCTGTGTCGTTGCAGCGTCCTGATTGGTCAGTTCAGGAGGTCGTACTGGCACTATATAAACACGCTTTCTCTCCCCTGTATGGGATGTGTATATGAGTGTACATACATCTTTCGTGTATATATACATCAGTGTATATACGTCAGGAGGTGTATATCTCCCGGTTATATGCACCAGATGTATTTCTCTCCGTGTATACGCACCAAGAGATGTATATCAGTGTATATACACTGAGAGGTGTATATCAGTGTATATACACTGAGAGATGTATATCACAGTGTACACATTTACAGTTTACTTTAATCACAATAATAATGACCCTCGTGCAGTAGACAGTCTTGAAATCTAACGAACAAACAAACAAACAAAAGTTTTAAATCTATCAGAAAAACTAGCATAGGCCTTAATCTTTGTTCTCACTGTTCCTCCTGTTATTATCTTTGTTCTCCCTGTTCTTCTCTTTGTTCTCCCTGTTCTTCTTTGTTCTCCCTGTTCTTCTCTTTGTTCTCCCTGTCCCTGTCTTTGTTCTCCTTGTTCCTCTCTTTGTTCTCCCTGTACCTGTCTTTGTTCTCCCTGCTCCTCTCTTTGTTCTCCCTGTACCTGTCTTTGTTCTCCCTGTTCCTCTCTTACGTCTCCCTGCCTCTCCATTTATTCTCCCTGCGCCTCTCTATGTTCATCACCCCTTATTTATTCTTCCTCACTATGCTCTCTTCCCTCTTCTCCCTTTTCCTCCCTCTTTTTCCTCCCCGTCCTCAATTATCCCCACCAACCCGATATTATTACATTAATTCCCTCTCAAAACTCCCTAATTACATTGATTATTATTAGTCAACAGGGAAAATCCCCCCATCCCTCTCTCCCTCTCCACTCCATTCCTCTCTCTCTCCCTCTCCCCTCCATCCCTCTCTCTCCCTCTCCCCTCCATCCCTCTCTCTCTCTCCCTCTCCCCTGCCCCCTCTCTCTCCCTCTCCACTCCATCCCTCTCTCTCCCTCTCCCCTCCATCCCTCTCTCTCTCCCTCTCCACTCCATCCCTCTCTCTCCCTCTCCACTACATCACTCTCTCTCCCTCTCCACTCCATCCCTCTCTCTCTCCCTCTCCACTCCAGCCCTCTCTCTTTCCCTCTCCACTCCATCCCTCTCTCTCTCCCTCTCCACTCCATCCCTCTCTCTCCCTCTCCACTCCATCCCTCTCTCTCTCCCTCTCCACTCCATCCCTCTCTCTCTCTCTCCACCAATCCCTCTCCTATTTTCCCCTATAATTCCCCACCTCTCTCCTATAATTCCTCCGCCTCTCCCTTACAATACCCCACTCCTCCTCTATAATTCCCCCACTCCTCCCCTATAATTCCCCCATCCCTTCCCTATAATTCCCCCACTCCTCTATAATTCCCCCACTTCTCCCCTATAATTACCCCACCCCTCCCCTATAATTCCCCCACTCCTCTATAATTCCCTCACTCCTCCCCTATAATTCCCCACTCTTCCCCTATAATTCCCCCACCCCTCCCTCACTATAAGTTTGTTGGATGAAGTTGGAGGCTCCGGAAGTAATTTTAAAAACCAATTAGAGAACCTTTTTTGGGTTTTTTATCAGGACTGCAGCCTTTTATCACCCCTCTTGCTGGGGGAAGGGAGCATTGCTTCCCCCAGCTTACCCTGTGGGGGTGCTTCTTCTTTCCCCATCCAGAATGGTGAAATTTCCTTGGAGTAAGCACTGGTTTTTCCCTAAATCTCGAGGTTTCTGGGGAAATATCGTGGATGGAAGGATGGTTACTTTGTACTCTCTCAGGGTCATGTGTGGGGAAATTTCCTGAGGAGGGAAATAGGGAGGGGTGGAGGAAAGTACGTGGAGGAGACTGGTGAGATGGAGGAGGCCAAGAAGATGGACGGGAAGCCAAGAAGATGGAGGAGCCCAAGAAGATAGAAGGGGCCAAGATGGTGGAGGAGGCCAAGAAGAAGACAGAATCCTCCACTCTCCCCCCTCTCAACAGCACCATCAACATCTCAGCCTCGCTGGGCGACACTCTTCAAACCAACACACACACACACACACACACACTCATACACACTCATACACACTCATACACACACACACACACACACACACACACACACACATGCACACACACATACACGCACACACATACACACACAAACACACATCAAGTTTTCTTTTGTGATTTCTTTCTGCTGATCCTTGCCCGACCTCTCTTGCCCCAATATCATAATGGCGATATTCAATTTAAATAACGTAGTTACAGAGGGGAAATGTGGAAACGTGATTGGATGCAAAATGGCGGAAAATTCGAAATTGGGCGGGAGTGACGTCACAAACGCGGTGAAAGATGATTGGTAAATTGGAAAATTGGGACGTTTAACCCCCTGACACGGAAAACTCTTAAGAGAATGTTTGAAGCGAAAAACGCAGCCCCCCCCCTTCCCCTCTTCGGGGCCTCAGCCGCTTTAAAATGGGAAAAACAACGACAGCCACGACAAGAGCGACAAAAACATTGGCGTCGTCTGCAAATAACGCTCTCAGGAGAAAGCGCGGGAAACCAGCCGGAATATTGACATTTTTTTTTTTGGCGGGAGTCTTGTACGCGGGGGGATTTATCGCCGTTTTGGCGCGCAAGGCTTCAGAGTTCCCGCCCTTGTTGTTTACTTTAAACTATAGCGAAGAACCCAGATGGAAATATGCTCAAGGACCCCAATGGAAATAAGTCAAAGACCCTAATGGAAATAACTCAAGGACGCCAATGGAAATAAGACAAAGACCTTAATGGAAATAAGGATCTCAATAGAACTAAGTCAGGGACCCCAATGGAAATAAGACACTGACCTTAATGGAAATAAGTCAAGGACTTCAGTGGAAATAAGTCACTTCGTCTATTTTTAAAATTATCCTTATTAATTTACACATACGTTACTTTGTATGATAATTGTAGTAACGTAAATCTGTGTAAGTTGACTTATGTGTGCCCGTACCTAAATGAACTTAATTAAGATTAGAGTTTTATGGGTCATGTCTCCCAGAGTGAAGGGAATGTGTTGACATCGAATGCTTAGAAGGCAGAGTGCCGGCACTCTGGTATATACACAGTGAGGTGTAGTGCTGGCTTCTAATGAGTCAGATCCAGGGACGGAAGAGGCAGGTCCAGTGACGGTGGAGTCAGGTCCAGGGACGGTGGAGTCAGGTCCAGGGACGGAGGACGCAGGTCCAGGGAGTCAGGTCCAGTGACAGAGGAGGCAGGTCCAGGGACGGTGGATTCAGGTCCAGGGACGGAGGACGCAGGTCCAGGGAGTCAGGTCCAGGGACAGAGGAGGCAGGTCCAGAGACGGTGGTGTAAGGTCCAGAGACGGAGGAGGCAGGTCCAAGGACGGTGGAGTCAGGTCCAGGGACGGAGGAGGCAGGTCCAGGGACGGAGGAGGCAGGTCCAGGGACGGTGGAGTCAGGTCCAGGGACGGAGGACGCAGGTCCAGGGAGTCAGGTCCAGGGACAGAGGAGGCAGGTCCAGGGACGGTGGAGTCAGGTTCAGGGACGGAGGAGGCAGGTCCAGGGACGGAGGAGGCAGGTCCAGGGACGGAGGAGGCAGGTCCAGGGACGGAGGAGGCAGGTCCAGGGACGGAGGAGGCAGGTCCAGGGACGGTGGAGGCAGGTCCAGGGCGGTGGAGTCAGGTCCAGGGACGGAGGATTCAGATCCAGGGACGGTGGAGTCAGGTCCAGGGACGGAGGCAGGTCCAGGGACAATGGAGGCAAGTCCAGGGACAATGGAGGCAGGTCCAGGGACGGAGTGAGGAGTCAGGCCGTGTATGGTCGTCTATGAGTGAAGAATCAGAGGGTCAAAGGATTTTCCTGAAGGTGCCCTGATTCTGTTCTATGGTGCTGTGAGTTTGAATAACTGCTGCTTCTTGGCACCTCCTCCTCGTTCTGTCTTACTCTTTAATGAGGGGTTTTGCATCACTCATTGTCATGAGGTGTGCATGGCTGTCATGATTGTCATGGTTGTCATGGTTGTCATGGTTGTCATGGTGGTGAAGAAGGTTCAGTGTGCATACCGGAATGTGATCACCACCACCAGTACTGTCACCACCACCACCAGTACTGTCACCACCACCACCAGTACTGTCACCACCACCAGTACTGTCACCCCCACCACCAATACTTTCACCACCACCACCAGTACTGTCACCACCACCACCAGTACTGTCACCACCACCACCAGTACTGTCACCACCACCACCAGTACTGTCACCACCACCACCAGTACTGTCACCACCACCACCAGTACTGTCACCACCACCACCAGTACTGTCACCACCACCACCAGTACTGTCACCACCACCAGTACTGTCACCACCACCAGTACTGTCACCACCACCACCAATACTGTCACCACCACCACCAGTACTGTCACCACCACTACCAGTACTGTCACCACCACCCCAGTACTGTCACCACCACCACCAGTACTGTCACCACCACCAGTACTGTCACCACCACTAGTACTGTCACCACCACCACCAATACTGTCACCACCACCACCAGTACTGTCACCACCACTACCAGTACTGTCACCACCACAACCAGTACTGTCACCACCACCAGTACTGTCACCACCACCACCAGTACTGTAACCACCACCACCAGTACTGTCACCACCACCACCAGTACTGTCACCACCACCAGTACTGTCACCACCACTGCCAGTACTGTCACCACCACAACCAGTACTGTCACCACCACTACCAGTACTGTCACCACCACAACCAGTACTGTCACCACCACCAGTACTGTAACCACCACCACCAGTACTGTCACCACCACTACCAGTACTGTCACCACCACTACCAGTACTGTCACCACCACAACCAGTACTGTCACCACCACCAGTACTGTCACCACCACTGCCAGTACTGTCACCACCACAACCAGTACTGTCACCACCACCAGTACTGTCACCACCACTGCCAGTACTGTCACCACCACAACCAGTACTGTCACGATTTTCACAACCACCAATACCACTCTTAACACCACCACCACCATCTGTATTACTTTCGTTACCACCACCATTACCGCACACACCACCACACACCACACACACACACACACACCACACCACACCACCCACACACACCACACCACCCACACACACACCACACACACACCCACACACACCCACACCCACACACACACACACACACACACACACCACCAGTGGCACAAATTTCTACCAACCCTAAACCTTGAATACCAAATTGGTCCTTTGTGGTCCAATTGCCTTTTCACATCTAATTTGCAATGTTGATTTGCTCTGTGGCCAAAAGTTTGGAATTAGACTAACCTCGTTGTCCAAAAAAA
>WNWK01000164.1:517500-522500 GCA_009830355.1 Cherax destructor | reverse complement strand
GCTTTATCAGTACAAGGACATAATGTGAAGACTGCAGAATTATATACAAAATAATGAGGTAATGAGTCTCTCAGCCTTGGAGTAAGTGAAGAGCATCGTAGTCTTGAAGAATCTGAAGCACTGGCATGAATCTTGACGTTTATATACTGGCGTCAGGTTGAGGGAGACGCAGCAGACGAAGGCACTGTCACTGGTAGACAGGATTCCCCAGTGGAAGTAGGTCATACCCGAGGGACGAGCCAGGAGTAAACAAGAAGGTTGTGGAGATGTCCTCTCCACTAAGATTCCATGATGCTGCAGTGTCTGACAAACTGTACATGGATGGAATACAGTACCGACATTCTCCGTACTTTGTGCAACAGTATAACCGTATAACAGCTGACTGGTCAGTACGACAGTCAGTATAACCGTATAATATAACAGCTGACTGGTCAGTACGACAGTCAGTATAACCGGATAATATAAAAGCTGACTGGTCAATACGACAGTCAGTATACCCGGATATTATAGCAACTGACTGGTCAATACGACAGTCAGTATACCCGGTATAGCAGTTCAGTTAAACACAACTGTTGATCTTCAACTGATGATGTTAGGAGAGACTTTTGTGTCCACTACAACACTTTTAATATGTATGGTAATATATTATGTTGTTGCTACTGTTGCTGTTGTTGTTGCTACTGTTGTTGTTGCTGCTGCTGCTGTTGTTGTTGCTGCTGCTATTGTTGTTGCTGCTGCTATTGTTGTTGCTGCTGCTATTGTTGTTGCTGCTGCTGTTGTTGCTATTGTTCGTTGTTGTTGTTGTTGATGCTGCTGCTACTGCTGCTATTGTTTCTGCTGTGGCTATTGTACAGTAGAATTCCAGCCTAGATAGAACAAGTGTCTTAAAGAGGATCATCACTGGCTTGACATCCCTTCTTTTGAAGGTTCTCATTATCCATCCTATCATTTTCCTCCTCGCTGTTGTGATAATGACAATGTTGTGATCCTGTAAGTGAGATCCTCTGACATTATCACTCACATGTCCCTCACTTTACTTGTTCACTCAGTTCTAGCTTTTATTTCCCAAGCTGATTCCAGTGGTCCACTGGAAGACTTGATTTATTCCAGTGATCCTCTGGAAGACTTGACTTATTCCAGTGGTCTCCTGGAAGACTTGACTTATTCAAGTGTTCTCCTGGAAGACTTGATTTATTCCAGTGGTCCACTGGAAGACCTGACTTATTCCAGTGGTCCACTGGAAGACTTGACTTATTCCAGTAGTCCACTGGAAGACTTGACTTATTCCAGTGGTCCTCTGAAAGACTTGACTTATTCCAGTGGTCCTCTGGAAGACTTGACTTATTCCAGTGGTCCTCTGGAAGACTTGACTTATTCCAGTGGTCCTCTGGAAGACTTGACTTATTCCAGTGGCCCACTGGAAGACTTGATTTATCCACTTGATTATGTACAGTGTTCTCAGTAATTGAGACTCTTGCACATTCTAGTATCATCTGTCTGCAGAGGAAGACACGGGGAGGGGGCTGGAGGGGGAAACGGAGAGGGGGCTGGAGTGGGATACGGAGAGGAGGTCGGATGGGAAGGAAGGGTTTGCAGGGTGGGCAAGGTAATGAGGCTGGGGAAGGAAGTGGGAAGGAGGGAGAGAAATTGGTGAGAAGATGGGGGGGAGAGGTCGGAAGGGAGTGGGAAAAGAGAATGGAGAAGAGAGGTGGGATTTGAAAGGGTTGAGAGTGGAGTGGGGTTAACCGAATCCAGGATTAAGCCCTGGTAGTGAGCACAGTAGTGAGCACAGTAGTGAGCACATCAGTGAGCACAGTAGTGAGCACAGCAGTGAGCACATCAGTGAGCACAGTAGTGAGCATAGTAGTGAGCACAGTAGTGAGCATAGTAGTGAGCACAGCAGTGAGCACAGCAGTGAGCTCAACAGTGAACACAGTAGTGAGCACATCAGTGAGCACAGCAGTGAGCACAGCAGTGAGCTCAGCAGTGAACACAGTAGTGAGCACAGCAGTGAGCACAACAGTGAGCACAGCAGTGAAGCACAGCAGTGAGCACAGCAGTGAGCACAGCAGTGAGCACAGCAGTGAGCACAGCAGTGAGCACAGCAGTGAGCACAGCAGTGAGCACAGCAGTGAGCACAGCAGTGAACACAGCAGTGAGCACAGCAGTGAGCACAGCAGTGAGCACAGCAGTGAGCACAGCAGTGAGCACAGCAGTGAGCACAGCAGTGCACAGCAGTGAGCACAGCAGTGAGCAAAGCAGTGAGCACAGCAGTGAACACAGCAGTGAGCACAGCAGTGAGCACGCAGTGAGCACAGCAGTGAACACAGCAGTGAGCAAGCAGTGAGCACAGCAGTGAACACAGCTGAGACGGAGTGAACAAGAGACGTAGCTCAAAGGAGGGCCCCAGGGAGGAGGAGGAAGAGAGGAGTGAGGGAGGGAGGAGGGAGGGAGGAGGAAGAGAGGGAGTGAGGGAGGGAAGAAAAGAGATGGTGAGGGAGAGGTAAAAAGGGAGATAAATGGAGATTGGTAAGGAGTAAAGAGAGAGGGAGAGAGGAGGAAAAGTAATAAAAGAGGCAGAGGAGAAAGAAGGAAGACCGGGAGTGAGGCAGCGAGGATAAGAGAGAGAGAGAGAGAGAGAGAGAGAGAGAGAGAGAGAGAGAGAGAGAGAGAGAGAGGAAGAATGCTCCATTTAAACAAACCACAAAACAAATACCTTTCAAAATAAGGAAATCATCAAAACACAAGTCACTCTCTCACTCTCTCACTCTCTCTCTCACTCTCTCACTCTCTCTCTCACTCTCTCACTCTCTCTCTCACTCTCTCTCCCTCTCTCTCTAGTCACCTTCAGGAGAAGAATCGTCTTGAGTCTCGCAGTAATCAGTCTTAAGGTGGTAATTGGTGATCAAGTTTGAAGGCAATTATCAATTTCCAAGTTATTAAAGTCTTACTTAATGACCTGGTGTGTGTGTGTGTGTGTGTGTGTGTGTGTGTGTGTGTGTGTGTGTGTGTGTGTGTGTGTGTGTGCTCACCTAGTCGTGGTTGCAGGGGTCGAGTCATAGCTCTTGGCCCCGAGCACAGTAGTGAGCACAGTAGTGAACACAGTAGTATGTGTGTGTGTACTCACCTATTTCTACTCGCTTATTTGTGGTTCCAGGGGTCGATTCACAGCTCCTGGCCCCGTCTCTTCACTGGTCACTACTAGGTCACTCTCTTAAAGCTATGTATGGATCCTGCCTTCACTACATCACTCTCCAGACTATTCCACTTCCTGACAACTCTGTGACTGAAGAAATACTTCCTAACATCCCTGTAACTCATCTGAGTTTTCAACTTCCAGTTGTGACCCCTTGCTGCTGTGTCCCATCTCTGAAACATTCTGTCTCTATCCACCCTCTCAAATCCTCTCAGTATTTTATAAGTCGTTATCATATCTCCCTGTCTCTCCTGTCAAGCTTGACATGCTTGACCAGATGTGGGTTTCAGACTGGTGCTGCATACTCCAGTATGGGCCTGACGTACACGGTGTACAGAGTCTTGAACGACTCCTTACTGAAGTATCGGAATGCTATTCTTAGGTGTGCCAGGCGGCCATGTGCCGTGACAGTTATTTGGTTAACGTGCGCCTCAGGAGATGTGCTCGGTATGATACTCACCCCAAGATCCTTTTCCTTGAGTGAGGTTTCCAGTCTTTGGCCCCGTAGACTGTACTTCGTCTGCGGTTTTTGCCCTTCCCAATCTTCATGACTTTGCACTTGGTGGGGTTAAACTCTAGCAACCAGTTGTTGGACCAGGCTTGCAGCCTGTTCAGATCCCTCTGTAGTCCTACCTGATCCTCATCCACTTGAATTTTCTGCATTAGCTTCACATCGTCTGCAAACAGGGACATACTTGAATTTATCCCTTCCGTCATGTCATTCACATATACCAGAAACAGCACCGGTCCTAGGACTGACCCTTGTGCAACCCCACTCGTCACAGGCGCCCACACTGACACCTCGTCACGTACAATGACTCGTTGTTTCCTTCCTGTCAGGTATTCTTTGATCCATTGGAGTGCCTTTTCTGTTATACCTGCCTACTCCTCTTGCTTTTGCACTAATCTCTTGTGCGGAACTGTGTCAAAAGTCTTTTTAGAATCCAAGAAAATGCAGTCTACCAACCTCCCCCCCCCTCTCTCTCTCTCTCTCTCTCTCTCTCTCTCTCTCTCTCTCTGTCTCTCTCTCTGTCTGTCTGTCTGTCTGTCTGCTCTCTCTCTCTCTCTCTCTCTCTCTCTCTCTCTCTCTCTCTCTCTCTCTCTCTCTCTCTCTCTCTCTTTCTCTCTCCTGCCTTACCTTCTGTCACCTTGTCGTAAAACTCCAGTAGGTTTGTGACACAGGATTTCCCTTCCCTGAAACCGTGCTGGTTATAGTGACCAACCTCCTTCCTTTCTAGGTGCTCCACCACTCTTCTTATGTGTGTTAGTTAGTTACCATTTTGTCCTAGGCACATGTCGATTAGACACTAGGCCTGTTGTATATATGTGTGTGTGTGTGTGTGTGTTTGTGTAAGGAAACACTTCGAAATGTTTCGGCCCCACCGGGAATTGAACCCGGGCCCTCCGTGCGTGAAGCGAGAGCTTTAGCCACCATGCCATCGGGGCATGTACTCACCTATTTGTGGTTGCAGGGGTCGAGTCATAGCTCCTGGCCCCGCCTCTTCACTGATTGCTACTAGGTCCTCTCTCTCCCTGCTCCATGAGCTTTATCAAACCTAGTCTTAAAACTATGTATGGTTCCTGCCTCCACTATGTCGCTTTCCAAGCTATTCCACTTCCTGACAACTCTATGACTGAAGAAATACTTCCTAACATCCCTTTGACTCATGGTCTTCAACTTCCAATTGTGACCCCTTGTTTCTGTGTCCCTCTCTGGAACATCTTGTCTCTGTCCACCTTATCTATTCCTCGCAGTATTTTATATGTCGTTATCATGTCTCCCTAACCCTCCTGTCCTCTAGTG
>WNWK01000164.1:502500-512500 GCA_009830355.1 Cherax destructor | reverse complement strand
AACCTTGACAGCAACAACAACCTTGACAGCAACAACAACCTTGACAGTAACAACAACCTTGACAGTAACAGCAACCTTGACAGTAACAGCAACCTTGACAGCAACAACAACCTTGACAGTAACAACAACCTTGACAGAACGCAACTTGACAGCAACAGCAACCTTGACAGTAACAGCAACCTTGACAGTAACAACAACCTTGACAGTAACAGCAACCTTGACAGTAACAGCAACCTTGACAGCAACAGCAACCTTGACAGAACAGCAACCTTGACAGTAAAGCAACCTTGACAGTAAAAAGCCAACCATGACAGTAACAGCAACCTTGACAGAACAGCAACCTTGACAGCAACAGAACCTTGCCCCAGCAACAGCAACTTGACAGAACAGCAACCTTGACAGTAACAGAACCTTGACAGCAACAGCAACCTTGACAGTAACACAACCTTGACAGTAACACAACCTTGACAGTAACAGCAACTTGACAGAACAGCAACCTTGACAGAACAGCAACCTTGACAGTAACAGCAACCTTGACAGACAATTGACAGTAACACAACCTTGACAGTAACAGCAACTTGACAGCAACAGCAACCTTGAAGTAACAGCAACCTTGACAGCAACACAACCTTGACAGTAACAGCAACCTTGACAGTAACAGCAACCTTGACAGAACAGCAACCTTGACAGTAACAACAAACCCTTGACAGAACAGCAACCTTGACAGAACAGCAACCTTGACAGTAACACAACCTTGACAGTAACACAACCTTGACAGAACAGCAACCTTACAGTAACAGCAACCTTGACAGCAACAGCAACCTTGACAGAACACAACCTTGACAGAACAGCAACTTGACAGTAACAGCAACCTTGACAGTAACAGCAACCTTGACAGTAACACAACCTTGACAGCAACACAACCTTGACAGCAACACAACCTTGACAGCAACAACAACCTTGACAGCAACAACAACCTTGACAGTAACAACAACCTTGACAATAACAGCAACCTTGACAGTAACAACAACCTTGACAGTAACAACAACCTTGACAGTAACAACAACCTTGACAGCAACAGCAACCTTGACAGTAACAACAACCTTGACAGTAACAGCAACCTTGACAGTAACAACAACCTTGACAGCAACAACAACCTTGACAGTAACAGCAACCTTGACAGTAACAACAACCTTGACAGTAACAACAACCTTGACAGTAACAACAACCTTGACAGTAACAACAACCTTGACAGTAACAACAACCTTGACAGCAACAACAACCTTGACAGTAACAACAACCTTGACAGCAACAACAACCTTGACAGTAACAACAACCTTGACAGTAACAACAACCTTGACAGCAACAACAACCTTGACAGCAACAACAACCTTGACAGTAACAGCAACCTTGACAGTAACAACAACCTTGACAGTAACAACAACCTTGACAGTAACAACAACCTTGACAGCAACAACAACCTTGACAGCAACAACAACCTTGACAGCAACAACAACCTTGACAGCAACAACAACCTTGACAGCAAACAACCTTGACAGCAACAACAACCTTGACAGCAACAGAGTCACAGCCCAGACACAGTAACAACAGTAACAGAAACAGCAACTACAGTTGTTGTACTAAGTTATTTAGCATTCCTTGAGGAGGAAGAGGAGGAGGAAGAGGAAGACGAGGAGGAAGAGGAAGGAGGGGGGACAGGAGAGAGTGAGAAAGGTAAATGAGAAAGCTAGGGATAGAAGTACGGAATAAGACAAGTGATGTGGAGCGAGAGGTGAGGGGAGAGAGAGGTGAGGGGAAAGAGAGAAAGGTGAAGGGAGAGAGAGGTGAGGGAGAGACAGGGGGAGAGAGAGGTGAGGGGAAAGAAAGGTGAAGGGAGAGAGAGGTGAGGGGAGAGAGGTGAGAGGAGGGAAGGGGAGGGGGGAGGTGAAGTGAATGGAGGGAGAGGATGTGAGGAAAGAGGGAGAGAGGTGAGGGGAGAGGGGAAGTGAAGGAAAAGAGAGGTGAGGGGAGGGGAAGGAGCCAGGGTGTTAGAGTTCTCACGAGGGATCCTCACCCATTTACCACACAAACAACATTTATGCCTCCCCCTCCCTCCCCTTCCCCTCACTCCCTCTCCCCTCACAATACACGTCTTGATCCCGGCTCGCTCTCCCTTTGACGTGACGTCACGGAGACAGCTGTTACAAGTCCCCCCTCTCTCCCCTCCTAAACATCTGGTCACTGTTGTGAACATCTGGTCACTGTTGTAAACATCTGGTCACTGTTGTAAACATCTGGTCACTGTTGTAAACATCTCTTCACTGTTGTGAACATCTGGTCACTGTTGTAAACATCTGGTCACTGTTGTAAACATATGGTCACTGTTGTGAACATCTGGTCACTGTTACGAACATCTGGTCACTGTTGCGAACATCTGGTCACTGTTGCGAACATCTGGTCACTGTTGCGAACATCTGGTCACCGTTGCGAACATCTGGTCACTGTTGTAAACATCTCACTGCTTCAAGGACGGTCACATCCTGACCTCCCAGCCTGTATGCAGACTCCGTCAATTACGTCCCCACATCTAGCAATGCTGAGGAACATCCACTCACAGTCGATAGGCTCCAAACCTAACAAACAGCAAACAAACAAACAAAATTATGCAGCGACTCTGTTGCCCTTCAAACATCTGGTCACTGTTACGAACATCTGGTCACTTGAATCTGGTCACTTGAAATTTCACTGTTGCGAACATCTGGTCACGTTGCGAACATCTGGTCACTGTTGCAACATCTGGTCACTGTTGCGAACATCTGGTCACTGTTGCTCAGCTGTTGGTAACCTCTAGCTCACAAGCGAACAGACCTGGATTCAATCCCCGGACGAGGCGAAACATCTGGGTAAGTCACCTTACACACCTGACCCTCTTCACCCAGCAGTCAGTAGGTACCCGGGTGAAAATCGACTGGTGTTGGTCGCATCCTGGGGGAGAGGATCTCAAGACCCCAAAAGAGAATAAACCACACTTCTTATCCTTCTTTATCCTCCTCCTCCTTCTTCTTCTTCTTCTTCTTCTTAAATGTCATTGCATCTGCTATGTTCTCTCTTCTAACTGTTCCACAGGTGTTCTTTGTAGTGTTCCACAGATGTTCTAACTCACCTGTTGTTCCACAGGTGTTCTGACTCATTTGTTGTTCCACAGGTGTTCTGACTCATTTGTTGTTCCACAGGTGTTCTATGTAGTGTTCCACAGGTGTTCTAACTCACCTGTCGTTCCACAAGTGTTTAACTCTCATGTCGTTTCACAGGAGTTTTAACTCACATGTCGTTCCACAGGTGTTTTAACTCACATGTCGTTCCACAGGTGTTTTAACTCACCTATTGTTCTACAGGTGTTTTAATTCACCTGTTGTTCTACAGGTGTTTTAATTCACCTGTTGTTCTACAGGTGTTTTAATTCACCTGTTGTTCTACAGGTGTTTTAACTCACCTGTTGTTCTACAGGGGATTTAACTCACCTGTTGTTCCACATGTGTTTAGCGCTATAATAAAGAAATGGTTATAACTCACCATAATTTTTAAAGGGGTGGAGGGGTAAGCCAGCGGAAGGCCTCGGTCAGATGACCAAAAGTTCCAACGGTGGGTCATCATCTAAGACCCGCGTCAGGAAAAGCTTGTCCTGTTTCCTGACAAACCTTACCTAACCTAACCCCACATGTGTTCTAAGTCATCTATTCCACAAGTGTTCAATGAATTGTTCGACAGGTGTTCTATGTATTGTTCCACAGGTGTTCTATGTATTGTTCCACAGGTGATCTATGTATTGTTTCACAGGTGTTCTATGTGTTGTTCCACATGTGTTCTATATATTGTTCCACAGGTGTTCTAATTTATCTATTGTTCCACAGGTGTGGTTCCAGAACCGGCGAGCAAAATGGCGCCGTCAGGAGAAGATGGAACAAGCGCAGCTGCGCCTTCACGAACAGTCTATGGGCCTGCTGCATAGGCCTTCCGGTCCACCGGGGCCCCTGGACCACTTCTTCCCGCCTCTGCTGCCAGGACTGCCAGGCCTACCCAGCCTACAAGGCACTATGCCTTCCATTCATGGCGGTCTGACAGCCATGGGCGGGGCTGTCTCCTCTCTACCTGGCTTCTTAACCCACCCACATGCAGCCTACCCCTCCTATCTCACCCCGCCCACCTCCTCAGCCATGGGCGTAGGTCCACCGAGCGCGCCCACATCTACAGCCCCGCCCGCTTTCACCACGCCCCCTCTACCCATGTCTCCGCCCCTGCCGGCCCCCGTGCAGGAGCGGGCCTCCCCGCCAGCAGGGGCTGAGGACGACCTCAGGTCATCCTCCATCGTGGCACTGAGACTCAGAGCCAAGGAACACTTGGAGAGCCTCGTCAGGACCTCAGCACTCGTATGAATCCACCACTTCAGCAGCTCTTTCCACAGTCGGGTAACTCAGCCATATTCCTCGGCCGGCTTCTTCAGTTAGTCTCCGAAGGTACTCAGCCAATCCTTCAGCCAACTCAGTGCACAGCCCTTGGCACTTCGCTTACCTGAGGTGATATAATTCCAACGCAACAGCCCTCAGACCTCTGTACTCACACTCAGACCTCTGTACTCACACTCAGACCTCAGTACTCACACTCAGACCTCTGTACTCACACTCAGACCTCTGTAATCACACTCAGTCCTCGAGAGAGTCAGTCTAGCTCTGAACTTCACACTAGAGACTGTCTTGGCTTCAATGTGGTCATCTAAACAGAAGGTGTAATCTTTTACGAATGACTTATAGAGATCATGGCTGACCTGTAATAGTCGTGGCTGACTTACAGAGGTCATGGCTGACCTGCAATAGTCGTGGCTAACTTACAGAAGTCATGGCTGACCTGCAATAGTCATGGCTGACCTGCAAAAGTCGTGGCTAACTTACAGAAGTCATGGATGACCTGTAATAGTCGTGGCTGACTTACAGAGGTCATGGCTGACCTACAATAGTCGTGGCTGACTTACAGAGGTCATGGCTGACCTGCAGTAGTCGTGGCTGACTTACAGAAGTCATGGCTGACCTGCAGTAGTAGTGGCTGATCTAGAGTGGATCTGACTGACTCCCAGAGCGTCTTATCAGTAACGACATAGTGATGCTAACTGTGACGAATAAGATGCAGCATCAGCAGGATCCTCCTGGTGTTCGCTCTTCTCATTACAAGTGTCAACAAACATTGCTTCCCTAAAAGTCGAATGTTTCTCTGTTTTAAAACACAGATGTTAATAAAAAAACGTAGAACACATTAACAGAAGAATAATCAGAGGAAAAAAACAGTGTTGATCTGATAGCCAGACGTAGGTTATTTCCTTCCCCGTTACGTTACAAGGGGAGAGTGAAGTAACAAGTGTCGTTACGGTTGAATGACCTCGTTAGGTAGTGTTACAAGCGTTCATGATGACTGATGGATGAAGCCTAGAAGTGACTGTTCACTTGATGGCTTCGTCAACTAACAATGTTTACCCTTGTCTGCCAAGAGGCGAAAAAAGAGTGGCAAGTGTCACCATTACTCCTTATTCTCTCTTTATCTTTCCCTCTTCCTTGCTCACAGTGCTTATCGCTCCTTGCTTCACACCCAGAATTATTTTTTATTTAGTGATTTCCATTTTTGTGGTGTCTAGCTCAGTGGTGCCTCACCTCTCTCTCTCTCTCTCTCTCTCTCTCTCTCTCTCTCTCTCTCTCTCTCTCTCTCTCTCTCTCTCTCTCTCTCTCTCTTCTCCCTGCCAATATCTAGCACGACCAAAACAAGTGTACGTTTGGGCTAATCTGTACATATATATATCTATAGAAGGAACATGTAAATATTTACTGTAGATATAGATACTCCCCTCCCATTGGTTTCCATGGTTACCTCTTGATGGTAACGTTCCTGTGTATTCCATTATTACGTACACACACATACATACAAACACACAGCCACATACACACACACATTATATATATATATATATATATATATATATATATATATATATATATGGAAAATGAGTTTCAGGCTTATTGCTTTAAATAATAAAGTAATTATCTCCAAAATTATCTTGGATTCCATTTTCTGAGACCAGTGAACAATTAGTTTACTTTCTTTAAAGATAATTGGCGTCTTTTTAGTGTTCTTGAAGAATAAGCCCGAAATCCGTTTTCTATGCAAATAAAACTTTAAAAGAAATAGGAAAATATCCCCTATTGTCCCTGACAATGAAGATGATATTAGCGTGGCCAGTGTGAGGCATTATGCGAGGGGAAGGGAGGGGAGACTAACTTAGTTATGTACAGTGTAAAGGCTTCTTATGTCAGTGTATGTGTCAGTCATGTGTCTGGCACTGTGTCTGGCACTGTGTAACACCAGGGTCAGTCATATGTCTAGCACTGTATCGCCAAGGTCAGTCATATGTCTGGCACTGTGTCTGGCACTGTGTAACACCAGGGTCAGTCATATGTCTAGCACTGTATCACCAAAGTCAGTCATATGTCTGGCACTGTGTCTAGCACTGTATCACCAAAGTCAGTCATATGTCTGGCACTGTGTCTAGCACTGTATCACCAAGGTCAGTCATATATCTGGCGCTGTGTGACACTGTACCTGGGACTGTGCATGGCACTGTACCTGGCACTGTGTATGACACTGTACCTGGGACTGTGCATGGCACTGTACCTGGCACTGTTTGGCACTGTCTGGCACTATACTTGGAACTGTCTGGCACTGTGCCTGGCACTGTGGCGCTCTGGCTGGAACTGTCTGGCACTGTGTCTGGCACTGTACCTGGCACTGTGCCCAGCACTGTGTCTGTGACTGTGCCTGGGACTGTCTGGCACTGTGCCTGGAACTGTCTGGCACTGTGTCTGGCACTGTTTGGCACTGTGCCTGGGACTGTGTTTGGCACTGTGTTTGGGACTGTCTGGTACTATGTCTGGCACTGTGTCTGGCATTGTGGCACTGTCTAGCACTGTGTCTGGCATCAGGGTGACCATTATAGCTTTTAAAAAAAATAAAAAAATATGTGCAATTTATTCCCTGTTGTTTTAATATCTTCCTCGGGTTTATGTAAACCATCTCTCTCTTGGCAAGAATAAAACAACACATCAGCAACAACACACATTAAACCATAAAACTACCTGCAAACAGCGTATATACCCTGAGAGGTGCAATTCTCTCAGCGTATATACCCTGAGAGGTGTAATTCTCTCAGAGTATATATGCTGAGCATTTACTGCAATCCCTATCTTGAGGGGATTAAAATATTCTTGTTTGGTGGTGGTAGTGATTACCATGCAGCCTTCACGACCCTCGTGTAGTCGACAGGCTTCAAACCCTTCCACCTCCATTAAATAACCAACGGGAGTACTGTTGACACTGGGTTGCAGTGGGAACTGCAACCCACTGAAGGCCAATCATACACATCTTCGCCAAAAATTAGCACAACACCTGACCAACATCACCATTGCAGTCACCTCACACCCTTGAAAGGGAACACAAACACCTAAGGAATGTGTCTTGACGCCTCACTCGCCACCTGGACACAACACATAAGACACCTCCATCATGTCACACACCTGTGGCTTACTGTACTCGTAAGTGCTACCTGTGGCTTACTGTACTCGTAAGTGCTACCTGTGGCTTACTGTACTCGTAAGTGCTACCTGTGTCTTACTGTACTCGTAAGTGCTACCTGTGGCTTACTGTACTCGTAAGTGCTACCTGTGTCTTACTGTACTCGTAAGTGCTACCTGTGGCTTACTGTACTCGTAAGTGCTACCTGGCACATCCCGGAGAGCACATCACAGAGTACTGCTTCAGTTCTACACTGCATATATGCGTAGCCGCAGTGACCACTGCCGCTGCCAGGCGCGTGCATCAGTAGCGCCGGCATACTGGAGACTAGTCATGACACTATCATTTACGGAGCTTTACGTTCAAGGAGAAACATCGGTCGTGAGGCCAGCCACAAGAAGAGCCACATTGTGTGCCTACTGTACCTCTCCCTCTACGTTTCTGGGCACCAGCGCAATGTATCCTCTCATCACCTCTACAGTGAACCCAGTATATCTACCTCCCATCCATAACTGTTTATTGAAAGGGTCCTACATAACCTCTCCTCTCACTCACACATCTCTGTAAACAAAGATCAACCAGCAGTTCCGCATATTTTCCCAATTAACTTTATTATCCCAAAAATGAATCAACTCACCGTGACAATAATATTCCCAAGAGTTGCTACATTTACATCAACATAACGCAACCTTTACTACGATGCAACGCCCTCTGTGACACCCTCTGTGACACCCTCTGTGACATCTACAAGGGATGGAAACTAGCCAACAATCTTTCTGTCTTGATTGTTGCACCACCACGGGATTTACCAGGCACTTGTAGTGACTCTCGCCACCGGTCGCAATCATACAAATTGTACAGACTCGAAAAGTTCCACCCAGGTACTAACCTTTCAGTCCTAAAACTTGCAAGGAACTTGTCCACTCCTGCCTCACCCTCCTACACCAGCACTACTCCCGTGGATATGTCATTAATTACAATGGGCAGCGGCGAACAGCGGTGTCGCACGCACACACACACACTGGCCAAGACAATAACACAACGCAACAGTCATCATACCACTGCCGACGCCACACACACAACGTAAAGGAACTCTCTCAAACCTACCATCGTCAGCAGTGTCATTGAAAACTGGAAAGTATCGACATCATCCAAGCACTGTAGAACTATTAAAATAAGTAAGAGAGAGAGAGGTAAGGCCAGACTAAGGCTGGCACACACCGAGCCAGCAGCCCCCACCCAGCCACAACCCCACCCAGCCACAACCCCACCCAGCCACAACCCCACCCAGCCACAACCCCACCCAGCCACACCTACACAACTCACGCTAAATGGTAATTGCCCTCCTGCAACGCTTTCCCTCCCGCTGTTTTCGCCATCACAGCTCAAGGGCCATCAGCAGCCATAACCTTGTTAATTGTGTATTGTGTGATTAACTCTCAACAACTGTATAAAACACCACAAAAACAATAGCTCCTACTGTTGTTGATTCCCCACGAACAACAACAGTGACAAGAGAAACCAGTGAACTAACACAAGTAGCCTCACTCTACACCCCATCTCGTACAGTCAATGGGATCAACAAGAACAGATGACACTGAGAGATATACACCTATTTTAGGTATTAAACGTGTTCTTGACAGGTTGTGAACAGGTGACGGACAGTCTTGACTGAACACACCAGGACATCAGAGGAAGGCAGCAACAGGCAGGTCGATCAGAGACAAGATGAACTCAGATGTATGATGTGTAAGCACAGACGAACCCAAACTGGTACAATGAACCCAGATGCTGGTACAATGAACCCAAATGCTGGTACAATGAACCCAGATGCTGGTACAATGAACCCAGATGCTGGTGCAATGAACCCAGATGCTGGTACAATGAACACAAATGCTGGTACAATGAACCCAGATGCTGGTACAATGAACCCAGATGCTGGTACAATGAACCCACATGCTGGTACAATGAACCCAAATGCTGTTACAATGAACCCAAATGCTGGTACAATGAACACAAATGCTGGTACAATGAACCCAGATGTTGGTACAATGAACCCAGATGCTGGTACAATGAACCCACATGCTGGTACAATGAACCCAAATGCTGTTATAATGAACCTAAATGCTGGTACAATGAACCCAGATGCTGGTACAATGAACACAAATGCTGGTACAATGAACCCAGATGCTGGTACAATGAACCCAGATGCTGGTACAATGAACCCACATGCTGGTACAATGAACCCAAATGCTGGTATAATGAACCTAAATGCTGGTACAATGAACCCAGATGCTGGTACAATGAACCCAGATGCTGGTACAATGAACCCAGATGCTGGTACAATGAACCCACATGCTGGTACAATGAACCCAGATGCTGGTACAATGAA
>WNWK01000164.1:477500-492500 GCA_009830355.1 Cherax destructor | reverse complement strand
GTGCCTTTTGTCCGCTAACAACGCAAACTAACGGGAAATTGTTGTCCTTTGAGGTCAAATTGTTCTTCCCCGGCGTTCATAAGGCCGGTTATTGCCTAATTTACACCACATACTCTCTCGACACTTTTAAATACATTTAGTTAAACACTGTTCGTCAGGGATACGTGTGTGTACTCACCTAGTTGTGGTTGCAAGGGTCGAGTCATAGCGCCTGGCCCCGCCTCTTCACTGACCGCTACTGGGTCAATCTCCCTGCGCCATGAGCTTTATCATACCTCTTCTTAAAGCTATGAATGGATCCTGCCTCCACTACATCGCTTCCCAAACTATTCCACTTCCCGACCACTCTGTGACTGAAGAAATACTTCCTAACATCCCTGTGATTCATCTGAGTCTTCAAGTTCCAACTGTGTCCCCTTGTTGCTGTGTCCCATCTCTGGAACAGTCTGTCTCTGTCAACCTTGTCAATTCCTCTCAGTATTTTAAATGTCGTTATCATGTCGTCCCTATCTCTCCTGTCCTCCAGTGTCGTCAGGTCGATTTCCCTTAACCTCTCCTCGTAGGACATACCCCTTAGCTCCGGGACTAGTCTTGTTGCAAACCTTTGCACTTTCTCTAGCGTCTTTACGTGCTTGGCTAGGTGTGGGTTCCAAACTGGTGCTGCATACTCCAGTATGGGCCTAACGTACACAGTGTACAGGGTCCTGAACGATTCTTTATTAAGATGTCGGAATGCTGTTCTTAGGTTTGCTAGGCGCCCATATGCTGCAGCAGTTATTTAGTTGATGTGCGCCTCAGGAGATGTGCCTGGTGTTATATTCACCGCAAGATCTTTTTCCTTGATTGAGGTTTGTAGTCTCTAGCTCCCTAGACTGTACTCCGTATGCGGTCTTCTTTGCCCTTTCCCAATCTTCATGACTTTGCACTTGGTGGGGTTGAACTCCAGGAGCCAATTGCTGGACCAGGCTTGCAGGCTGTCCAGATCTCTTTGTAGTTCTGCCTGGTCCTCGTCCGATTGAATTCTTCTCATCAACTTCACATCATCTGCAAACAGGGAGTGTGTGTGCGTTTGTGTGTGTGTTGTGTGTGCATGTGCGTTTGTGTGTGTGTTGTGTGCATGTGTGTGAGTGTGTGTGATGTGTGTGTTGTGTGTGTTGTACTCACCTATTTGTACTCACCTGTTTGTGGTTGCAAGGGTCGAGTCATAGCTCCTGGCCCCGCCTCTTCACTGACTGCTACTAGGTCTTCTCTCTCCCTGCTCCATGAGCTTTATCAAACCTCGTCTTAAAACTATGTATGGTTCCTGCCTCCACTACGTCGCTTTCTAGGCTATTCCACTTTCTGACAACTCTATGACTAAAGAAATACTTCCTAACATCCCTTTGACTCATAGGAGTCTTCAACTTCCAATTGTGACCCCTTGTTTCTGTGTCCCCTCTCTGTGTATGTGTGTGTGTTGTGTGTGTGTGTGTGTGTGTGTGTGTGTGTTTTCTATTTCGTATTCTATTTCTGCAACACTGCAAGCTCCTGATGATGTGTTGTCAGTAGTGTTACTGTGTACTTGTGAAGTATACTTAGTCAAACCGTTACTTATAGGACGCTCCCTGGCTAGCTATGACGTCACGAGTCCCTCACTTCCACGCTAAACATAGCAGACTCGAGGGGCAAGATTCTGGGTCCCCCTCAGATTACCTTAAACGCCTCCAAAACATCCAACGAGTGTATCATCTACTCCCAAAACCTCCTCAGAGCCCCACACGACAGTGTTAATTACAACACGAAAGGCCTAGAGCTCTCTTTCAACTTCCCTTTGTGGATATTTTGGATATTATATATATATATATATATAGTATATATATATATATATATATATATATATATATATATATATATATATATATATATATATATATATATATATATATATATATATATATATATATATATATATATATATATATATATATATATATGCTTACCCGGTAACTTCTCATACAACTAATTTATCTATAACGACCACTTAGTCCCCTTTTACGGCAAAAATTATCTTGTTATCGTCTTATACAAAAAATAACAAACTTTGGCGTCATCATTACGTTAAGACGGTGATTACTTTTTAAAGTAATTACGTTGTGATTATCATAGAGGGAGTCAGTCATACGTGAGTCATCCCAGTCACTCTAGTTTTTTGCGCGAGTTAAGAGTAAATATAACGAAGTCTGCCTTGGAAAAGTTTAGGACTAAAGAAAATGAGATGTTACTCTTAGAAGAAAATGGGATGTTATTCTTAGAAGAAAATGGGATGTTATTCTTAGAAGAAAGAAAATGGGAAATCAATAAATCTGAAAGAAAATGTAAAATGCAGGAGACGATAACGAAAAATAAATTGAAGAAGAAAAGAAAGAAGAAAATAAATAGGATGAAGAAGTGGAGAGGAATTGACAAAAAGAGGAAGAGAGGAAGAAAAAGAAGAGAAGAAGAATGAGGAAGATGAAACAGAGGAGGAGGAGGAAGAAGAGGAGAGGAAAGGAAGAGAAGATGTGAGGAGAGCTACAAGGACCTGGACTGACAATCGCCCTGGAGGACGCAGCGCCCCTGTTGAGCCCTGTTAATCCACCCTAATTAGTCATACATTATGTTAATTGGTTCTGAAGAAACAGCAGGCTTAATGAGCGAGGTTAATTACCACTGTTTGTTAGATGAGCTGAGAGAGAGACATGTGTGAGCTGTAGAGGGAGAGGGAGAGGGGGGGAGAGAGGGAGAGGGGAGAGAGGGAGATAACAGGTGTAAGGAAGAAAGAAGACACAGGTACGAGGAGTGAAGAGAAAAAAGTGTGAGATAACTCAATTAAACTGTTAGTTAAGAGCATTTAAAGGCTGAGTAGTAAAGGGATTAGATAGTAAAGGAATTAGGTGGTAAAGGGATTAGATAGTAAAGGATTAGATAGTAAAGGATTAGATAGTAAAGGATTAGATAGTAAAGAGTTGGTAAAATATTGAGATGGACGTAATGAGGGAGAGAGAGAGAGAGAGAGAGAGAGAGAGAGAGAGAGAGAGAGAGAGAGAGAGAGAGAGAGGGGGTAACGAGCGTGTCCCTTCTTAATTACTGGACATTGTCGTAAGATCTGCTGTGAACCGTCAGCTGGGGGAGTGGGAGGGAGAGGAGGGAGGGGAAGTAGGGAGAGAGTGGGGGAAGAGGGTGAGAGTAAGGGAAGGAGGGGGTAAAAAGAGGAGGGAAGGAACGGGGAGCTGGGGAAAGAACAGAGGAAAGAGAGAGAGAGAGAGAGAGAGAGAGAGAGAGAGAGAGAGAGAGAGAGAGAGGTGGGAGAGACTGGGGAAAAAACGGGGAGCTAAAATTTCTTGTCCACACATGAACATTGAACACTGAACACTGGATGCATGAACACGTAAATAATGAGCACTGGATGTTCTTGTGCATGTGATGCAGGTCTAGAGACTATGTGACCAGATGAACAGCCATCTGAACCAACAGTTCAAGAGATGTCTGCATGAACAAGAACATTTGTTCTCCATGTTATGGACGGATTATAACAAATGCATTCACCTGAAAGTCTCTTCCCTCATCCCCAGTCTGTGCGTACAGACGCCACGGACGTCCCCGAACACACTAAGTACGTCCCGAACAGACGCCACCGATGTCCCAAACAGACGCCACGGACGTCCCGAACAGACGCCACAGACACCTCGAATAGACGCCACAGACACCTCGAACAGACGCCACAGACACCTCGAACAGACGCCACAGACACCTCGAACAGACGCCACAGACACCTCGAACAGACGCCACAGACACCTCGAACAGACGCCACAGACGTCCTTCCGGTAGAACTTTTCACCGCACAAGTCAAGCGGAAATCTTGGTATTGGAGCAGAGTTCTTAATTAAGGTACGGCAGTTCCTGAGCAGACCCAGTGTGCCCGGCCGTGGCTTTTCTCTCATCGATTTTACGCACTCTAATTGCTTTCCATGGCCCTGGTAATGGTCTTCAGTGTGCGTATTACGAACACAGGTGTAGACTATTTGATCTGCACACCTTGCCGTAACACGATAACCACTTAAGAACGACCAAAAAGGCAGTAGAGATAGAGAGTAAATGATTGTATTCCCTTCACCAATAGGAAGTTGGTGTTGGCAATGTGTATATAGCCCAAGGTCAGTATTTACAACTATGAGGCGAATGCCAGCACAAGACACGGTGAGAGCCGTAGCGACCAGCTGGGAAGGTAAGTCTGCCAAAGCTGCTTCACGAGTGTACCACATCGCTTCACAGCTATGGCAAGCTTCCTTGTGATTGGCTGGCTGAACCGAGGGACTGGTATAACGAGGGG
Source organism: Cherax destructor (assembly GCA_009830355.1). Classification (NCBI taxonomy): domain Eukaryota; kingdom Metazoa; phylum Arthropoda; class Malacostraca; order Decapoda; family Parastacidae; genus Cherax; species Cherax destructor. The sequence goes on along the minus strand of WNWK01000164.1, from coordinate 488,152 downwards.
GACCCAACTTGTTATACCCTTAGCACCTGGTTCGCTGGTCGGGAGGGAATGCCTATATGGGTGTGTGACATACACCAAATAAAATATAACATACTCTTAGCATGCCACAGTGCTCGTTGTCCCGTAGCTCGGTTGATAACGCACTCAGCTCACACACTGAGGTCCATGGTTCGATCCTCGGTACGGGTGGAAACATTAGGGCTTGTTTCCTTAAGACACCTGCGGTCCCTCTTCACCTATCAATAAAATAGGTACCTGGGTGTTAGTGGACTGGTGTGGGTCGCATCCTGGGGACAAAACTGACCTAATTTACGGGAAAGGCTCTGCATAACAAACGTCTTTCTATATAGTAGCATGTTATTGATGTCAACTATGGTCTGTATACCTTCTTATTGTAGAAATAAAGATTATTATTATTATTATTATTATTATTATTATTATTATTATTATTATTATTATTATTATTATTATTATTATTATTTTAAGTATTGAACGGTTTTTCATTCCCAGAGATCTCCCTCAAATATAGTCCAGATATTTTACTGGTATGCACAAAAAAATTCCTTGATTTCCTATAAAATTAAAATGGCAGAGTTGCAGCTACACACTGTAACTCACCGTCACACTGCAGGGTGTGACGCAGAGTTGCAGCTACACACTGTAACTCACCGTCACACTGCAGGGTGTGACGCGCGTCACCTTTACCTTTGATGACTTCCGAGAGTTTTCTACTCCCGGAGCCCGGCCATGGGCCAGGCTCGTCTGGCGCTACCCTAGTCAACCAGGCTGTTGCTTCTGGTGGCCCGCTGACCCACATATCCATCACAACCTGGTTGATCTGGCACCTGGTGAAGATACTTGTCCAGTTTCCTCTTGAACATCTCTATACACTTGTCCCAGCAGTGTTTCTGACATCTTCTGGCAAGATGTTGAATAGTCTGGCGCCAGTGTCAGGATCTAGGCAGCACTGTGTCGTCTGGGTGCCATCCAGTGCCGACAGTGACTGGCGAGTGACGAGTGTCAGTAACTTCCCGTTGTTGACATGTAAAGTGTCGCTGCTGGAGAGGTTATTGATCAGCTTTACCAGTGATGATCCTAACTCGTTATTGCTTTCTGAAGCTCTACACTTGTTAGTACTGGGAGAGGACCAGAGCTCTAACATGAGAATAAGAGCTCTAAAATAAGAACCAGAGCTCTACCATGAGAATAAGAGCTCTAAAATAAGGAAAATAACTCTAACAAGATAACAAGAGCTCTACCATGAGAATAAGAGCTCTAAAATAAGGAAAAGAGCTCTAACCAGGTAACAAGAGGTCTACCATGAGAACAAGAGCTCTAAAATAAGGACGAGAACTCCAAAATAAGGACAAGAGCTCTAACATGAGGACAAGAGCTCTAACATGAGGACAAGCGCTCTCTCGTGAGAACAAGAGCTCTAAATAAGGAAAAAAGCTCTAACATGAGAACGAGAGCTCTAACATAAGAGTTCCCAAACTGGAGCGGAGGAATTCCCATCGTGTCTGAGATAGTTATCGTAATTCGCTGTGTTGATGTCGTCATTAGTTTCTAAAAGCGACTTATTTGTGCTCAGTATTTTACGGTGAGACGTAAAGTTGATGAGTACTGAGACAACAGTAGCAAACAAGAACAACAAGGCACAGTAACAAAACAAGAACAACAAGGCACAGTAACAAACATGAACAACAAGGCACAGTAACAAACAAGAACAACAAGGCACAGTAACAAACAAGAACAACAAGGAACAGTAACAAAACAAGAACAACAAGGCACAGTAACAAAACAAGAACAACAAGGCACAGTAACAAACAAGAACAACAAGGCACAGTAACAAAACAAGAACAACAAGGAACAGTAACAAACAAGAACAACAAGGCACAGTAACAAACAAGAACAACAAGGCACAGTAACAAAACAAGAACAACAAGGCACAGTAACAAACAAGAACAACAAGGTACAGTAACAAAACAAGAACAACAAGGAACAGTAACAAACAAGAACAACAAGGCACAGTAACAAACAAGAACAACAAGGCACAATAACAAAACAAGAACAAGGCACAATAACAAAACAAGAACAAGGTACAATAACAAAACAAGAACAAGGTACAATAACAAAACAAGAACAAGGCACAATAACAAAACAAGAACAAGGCACAATAACAAAACAAGAACAAGGCACAATAACAAAACAAGAACAAGGCACAATAACAAAACAAGAACAAGGTACAATAACAAAACAAGAACAAGGCACAATAACAAAACAAGAACAACAAGGCACAATAACAACACAAGAACAAGGTACAATAACAAAACAAGAACAAGGCACAATAACGAAACAAGAACAAGGCACAATAACAAAACAAGAACAAGGTATAATAACAAAACAAGAACAAGGCACAATAACAAAACAAGAACAAGGTACAATAACAAAACAAGAACAAGGCACAATAACAAAACAAGAACAACAAGGCACAATAACAAAACAAGAACAACAAGACACAATAACAAAACAAGAACAAGGTATAATAACAAAACAAGAACAAGGCACAATAACGAAACAAGAACAAGACACAATAACAAAACAAGAACAAGGCACAATAACAAAACAAGAACAAGGCACAATAACAAAACAAGAACAAGGCACAATAACAAAACAAGAACAAGGCACAATAACAAAACAAGAACAACAAGGCACAGTAACAAACAAGAACAACAAGGCACAGTAACAAAACAAGAACAACAAGGCACAGTAACAAAACAAGAACAACAAGGCACAGTAACAAACAAGAACAACAAGGCACAGTAACAAAACAAGAACAACAAGGCACAGTAACAAACAAGAACAACAAGGCACAGTAACAAACAAGAACAACAAGGCACAGTAACAAACAAGAACAACAAGGCACAGTAACAAACAAGAACAACAAGGCACAGTAACAAAACAAGTGCAAGACACAATAACAAAACAAGAACAAGGTACAATAACAAAACAAGAACAAGGCACAATAACAAAACAAGAACAAGGCACAATAACAAAACAAGAACAAGGCACAATAACAAAACAAGAACAAGGCACAATAACAAAACAAGAACAAGGTACAATAACAAAACAAGAACAAGGCACAATAACAAAACAAGAACAACAAGGCACAATAACAACACAAGAACAAGGTACAATAACAAAACAAGAACAAGGCACAATAACGAAACAAGAACAAGGCACAATAACAAAACAAGAACAAGGCACAATAACAAAACAAGAACAAGGCACAATAACAAAACAAGAACAAGGCACAATAACAAAACAAGAACAAGGTACAATAACAAAACAAGAACAAGGCACAATAACAAAACAAGAACAACAAGGCACAATATGAAAACAAGAACAACAAGACACAATAACAAAACAAGAACAAGGTACAATAACAAAACAAGAACAAGGCACAATAACGAAACAAGAACAAGACACAATAACAAAACAAGAACAAGGCACAATAACAAAACAAGAACAAGGCACAATAACAAAACAAGAACAAGGCACAATAACAAAACAAGAACAAGGCACAATAACAAAACAAGAACAAGGCACAATAACAAAATAAGAACAACAAGGCACAATAACAAAACAAGAACAACAAGGCACAATAACAAAACAAGAACAAGGCACAGTAACAAAACAAGAACAAGGCACAATAACGAAACAAGAACAAGGCACAAAAACAAAACAAGAAGAACAAGACACAATAACAAAACAAGAACAAGGCACAATAACAAAACAAGAACAAGGCACAATAACAAAATAAGAACAACAAGGCACAATAACAAAACAAGAACAACAAGACACAATAACAAAACAAGAACAAGGCACAATAACAAAACAAGAACAAAGCACAATAACAAAATAAGAACAACAAGGCACAATAACAAAACAAGAACAACAAGACACAATAACAAAACAAGAACAAGGCACAATAACAAAACAAGAACAAGGCACAATAACAAAACAAGAACAGCAAGACACAATAACAAAACAAGAACAAGGCACAGTAACCAAACAAGAACAAGGCACAGTAACAAAACAAGAACAAGGCACAGTAACAAAACAAGAACAAGGAACAATAACAAAACAAGAACAAGGCACAATAACAAAACAAGAACAAGGCACAATAACGAAAAAAGAACAAGACACAATAACGTGACTTGAACAATACACGAACAGTACTGTCATGGGTGGAATTACTGACACTATGTGAGGTGAGAAGTCACAAGTGCAACTAATGCGACATTTTGTGGCAACGTTTCGCTCTCCAGGAGAGAAAGTTACGCAACACAACATTAATACAACACAACAACTATGCAAAAAATTCCCCAAAATTAGAAGTTTACTAAATCACAGAATGCGGAAGGGAGGAGGGAGGGAGGGAGGGAGGGAGGGAGGGAGGGAGGGAGGGAGGGAGGGAGGGATGGAGGGAGGGAGGGAGGGAGGGGTATGAACCCCCATGACACGGGGGGTTGAGAGCCACGCCGCACCATATCCTCGGCCCCCCAACTCTCCTTTCCCACGTTTCGTGATTTTGTTTGCAATCGTTGTTTGTTATTGCGAGTTTCGTGAGTCGGGAGTTTGCTGTTACCCCTTTCCCCGCCCCGCCCCGCCCCCGCCCCGCCCCCGCCCCGCCCCGCCCCGCCCCGCCCCGCCTCGCCCCGCCCCGCCCCGCCCCGCACTTGTGCGTCCTGTACCCGGAGACCCTTGCTTCTCGTGTCTCCCTCTAAGGAAATGAGGGGAGGGGGTAAAGGAAGGGGGAGGAGGAGAGGAGGGGAAGGGGGTACACGACTCATACAGGTACTATATAAAATATTATATATATATATATATATATATATATATATATATATATATATATATATATATATATATATATATATATATATATATATATATATAGTTGGAAGCACTTCAAAGGACGGTCGTTGAAACATAAATATTGTACAGCAGAGGCTGTGACATTTAAATTCACAGCCGGGGGAAAAAAAAACACGGCAAAAATAAAATAGCTTGTCCTTAATTCCAATGCGCTTGCAAACAGTCAATTAAACAAAACTACGCAATTGAAACGCTCTAGCCAAGTTATTTGCCCAGTGAGCCGGGCACAGCTTCTCTCTCTCTCTCTCTCTCTCTGCTGTGTCTTTGATGGTGGGTCCCGCCCAGTACAGCAGTAGTTGTAACAGCGGTAACTGGAGCCAGCAGCGGTAACAGGCACAGCAGTATGAGGAGGAGGAGGAAGAGCAGTAGCAAAAAGTAGCAGTAATGGAGGCAGCTTCAACAGAAGCAGCAATAACAGCAGTAACAGCAGAAATAACAGCAGTAGCAGCGGCAATAACAGCAGTAAAAGCATCGACAACAATAAGAGCATGAGCGATAGACACAAAAGTACCAGCAATAACAGCAGCAGTAACAATAACAACAGCAATGGAACGATACAGCAGCTGTATTAGCAGTAACAACAGCAGGAGCACCAGCAGGAACGCATCAGCAGTAGCAGCAGCAACACTACCAGCAGCAGCAGCAGCAGCAACACAACCAGCAGCAGCAGCAACACTACCAGCAGCAGTAGCAGCAGCAACACTACCAACAGCAGTAGCAGCAGCAACACTACCAGCAGCAGTAGCAGCAACACAACCAGCAGCAGCAGCAACACTACCAGCAGCAGTAGCAGCAGCAACACTACCAGCAGCAGCAGCAACACTACCAGCAGCAGTAGCAGCAGCAGCAACACTACCAGCAGCAGTAGCAGCAGCAACACTACCAGCAGCAGCAGCAACACTACCAGCAGCAGTAGCAGCAGCAACACTACCAGCAGCAGCAGCAACACTACCAGCAGCAGTAGCAGCAGCAACACTACCAGCAGCAGCAGCAACACAACCAGCAGCAGCAGCAGCAACACTACCAGCAGCAGTAGCAGCAGTAACACTACCAGCAGCAGCAGCAACACTACCAGCAGCAGCAACACTACCAGCAAGAGTAGCAGCAGCAACACTACCAGCAGCAGCAACACTACCAGCAGCAGCAACAACACTACCAGCAGCAGCAGCAACAACACTACCAGCAGCAGCAGCAACAACACTACCAGCAGGAGTAGCAGCAGCAACACTACCAGCAGCAGTAGCAGCAGCAACACTACCAGCAGGAGTAGCAGCAGCAACACTACCAGCAGCAGTAGCAGCAGCAACACTACCAGCAGGAGTAGCAGCAGAAACACTACCAGCAGCAGTAGCAGCAGCAACACTACCAGCAGCAGCAACACTACCAGCAGCAGTAGGAGCAGCAACACTACGAGCAGCAGTAGCAGCAGCAACACTACCAGCAGCAGTAGCAGCAGCAACACTAACAGCAGCAGTAGCAGCAGCAACACTACCAGCAGCAGCAACACTACCAGCAGCAGTAGGAGCAGCAACACTACCAGCAGCAGTAGCAGCAGCAACACTACCAGCAGCAGTAGCAGCAGCAACACTAACAGCAGCAGTAGCAGCAGCAACACTACCAGCAGCAGTAGCAGCAGAAACACTACCAGCAGCAGTAGCAGCAGCAACACTACCAGCAGCAGCAGCAACACTACCAGCAGCAGTAGCAGCAGCAGCAACACTACCAGCAGCAGTAGCAGCAGCAGCAACACTACCAGCAGCAGTAGCAGCAGCATCACTACCAACAGCAGTAGCAGCAACAACACTACCAGCAGCAGTAGCAGCAGCAGTAGCAGCAGCAACACTACCAGCAGCAGTAGCAGCAGCAGTAGCAGCAGCAACACTACCAGCAGCAGCAGCAGCAACACTACCAGCAGCAACACTACCAGCAGCAGCAGCAGCAACACTACCAGCAGTAGCAGCAGCAACACTACCAGCGCAGCAGCAGCAGCAGCAACACTACCAGCAGCAGCAGCAGCAACACTACCAGCAGCAGTAGGAGCAGCAACACTACCAGCAGCAGTAGCAGCAGCAACACTACCAGCAGCAGTAGCAGCAGCAACACTAACAGCAGCAGTAGCAGCAGCAACACTACCAGCAGCAGTAGCAGCAGCAACACTACCAGCAGCAGTAGCAGCAGCAACACTACCAGCAGCAGCAGCAACACTACCAGCAGCAGTAGCAGCAGCAGCAACACTACCAGCAGCAGTAGCAGCAGCAGCAACACTACCAGCAGCAGTAGCAGCAGCATCACTACCAACAGCAGTAGCAGCAACAACACTACCAGCAGCAGTAGCAGCAGCAGTAGCAGCAGCAACACTACCAGCAGCAGTAGCAGCAGCAGTAGCAGCAGCAACACTACCAGCAGCAGCAGCAGCAACACTACCAGCAGTAGCAGCAGCAACACTACCAGCAGCAGCAGCAGCAACACTACCAGCAGCAGCAGCAGCAACACTACCAGCAGCAACACTACCAGCAGCAGCAGCAGCAACACTACCAGCAGCAACACTACCAGCAGCAGCAGCAGCAACACTACCAGCAGTAGCAGCAGCAACACTACCAGCAGCAGCAGCAGCAACACTACCAGCAGCAGCAGCAACACTACCAGCAGCAGCAGCAGCAACACTACCAGCAGCAGCAGCAGCAGCAGCAACATCAGCGTCGGAAACTGCACGTTCATTGCTACCGGTACATCGTACCAGTTATCCGGGGCTCCGGGACCGACTGATAGCCTCCTTTGAAAAGTAACCGTGATGAATTTACCCAATAATAACAGCGGAATAAGCCGAAGTTATTGGAATAGACAACACTAGAGAGAGACAATCAGTTGCAGTGATGACCAGCTCCACTATCAGCACTGGAAACACTGCCGCTCATCATACACAATCGAAGAGTCTCAAAAGTGAATTTCCTATTCGGTCCAATCTCGTTTAGTGTAGCATCAAAGCGAATCCAACTCTCAAAATTGGAGAGCGTTTGTGACCTGCCAGTGCAGAAGCCAATATATTTGGCGGGGCGCTGGAGGCTACGCTGTGAACTAAATCTCTCTCTGTGACGGCCGGTCAGCCCCGATGGACTACGGCAATAATATGCCAGCTTTAACCTTAGCTGTGGCAGCAGCCTCCTGGAGGGAAGCTCAGGCAGAGAGAAGCAGGGAGAAGCTCTTTTTTTTTTAAGTCGTCTATTGTGGCCTGGTGGAGCCTGCTCCCCTGCTAGCTTGTTTATTGTGATAAAGAAGAGCTTGTGTTATCACTGCTCACTGTGGAATATACTGGAAGCTGTTACAAGAACAGGGCGGACAAATGGCAGGTGGGCGCAGGCCACCGCGGGGGACCTACACCCAGCAGCGACTGAACGTCCCTGGATCACAAGGACCAAACTGGTGCATGAGTAGTGTCCGGCAGCGGCCTCCCTGGCAGAGGCCCTCTCCAGCACACGGTTGACTTGCCCCACCGAATGCTTGATTAGCGATAACAAACAATCATTATCATTTTATTGCTTCCCCTACACATTAATTCAACCGGGAGGCCCGTTTGTCGAGGCCGCTTGTTTCCATTTCCGACACTAAATTACTCTATTAGGAGTGAAACGGACCAATATAGAGCGGCAGTGTTTGTTTTGGCTGGGTAGTCTCTATCCTCTGTTAGGACGCCGCTCCTCAAATGATTTACCAAGAATGGAGAACAGTTGTTATGTTGGACGGCCAGGCCTACACGTCTGCAACACAGGCCTACGGTGATGTAATTAAAAACAAGAATGGCTGTACAGTGTGTGTGTGTGTGTGTGTGTGTGTGTGTGTGTGAGTGTGTGTGTGTGTGTGTGTGTGAGTGTGTGTGTGTGTGTGTGAGTGTGTGTGTGTGTGTGTGTGAAAGAGAGAGAGAGATTGTGTACTCACCTATTTGTGATTGCAGGAGTCGAGCTCATGTCTTGGCCCCCACCTTTTAATTTACCTCTCTCCAGATTCACTCTCTTTTAGCCTGGTGCGTCCTATCATACCTGCTCTTGAAACTGTGTATAGCGGCTTCCTCCACCGCTTCCTCACCAAGATCAATTCCACTTCTCGACCGTTCTCAAACTGAAGAAATACTTCATAACATTCCTGCGGTTCATCTGTCTCTTTAACTTCCAGCTGTGTCCCCCAGTTCCTCTTTCTCGCCTCTCAAACAGCCTGTCCCCGTCTATTTTATCAATTCTCCTGAGTATTTTGTATGTTGCTATCATTTCCCCCTCGCTTCTTCTGTCCTCCAAAATCGTTAAATTCAATGCAGTTAGCTTCACCTCGTAGTTCATGCCCCTTATCTCTTCTTCTGCACTTGCCTCAGTTTCTTAACACCTAAGAAGGTGTGGATTCCATACTGGTGCTGCGTACTCCAAGATGGTCCTGCCATATGTTGTATAAAGGGCCCGTAAAGGTCCTATTTTGAGATTCCTGAAGGCTACTCTTAGATTTGCCAGACGAGCATTGACTGCAAAGTTTATTCAGCTGACGTGAGTCTTTGTGTTTCAAAGCAGCAGCCTCTGTCCCTCTAGCCTACACCTCGTTTCCGGTCTTCTTGCTCCTTCTCCAATCTTCATGACTTTGCAGTTACTGGGAGCGCATTCAAGCAACCACTTTTCTGACCTTTCTTGTATTTTATCCAGATTCCTTTCGGAGCCTTTCTTTATGCTTATCTGTTTTTATTCTCCTCATTAGTTATACATCTTCAGTAAACAGTGATATATTTGCATCCCATCTGGAATGTCATTCACACAAGCCAGAAACAGCACTGGTCCTAATACCGAGCCTTGCGGCACCCTCTAGTTACTCTTTCCCATTCTGACGTCTCTTTCCCTCTCTCTCGTCGCACATCTGTTCCACCACTCTCCCCCTCATAATATTATTGTTACCTTGTGTTAAACTACAGACCAGTGTCTCTGGCACAGGTCTGTAGATTAACACCTGTCTGTCTCCTGTCTTAAATATAGGGTTTACATTTTCTATCTTCCAGATGTCTGGAAACTGTTCCATAACCATCGACTTAATATAGATCACAGCAAGTAGTTTAGGTAGTGCTTCTGCACCCTCTCGCAGAATCCATGGTGACACCTTGTCATGCCCCTTGGCCTTTGACGTAGCCAGGTCTGTCAAAAGTTTCTTTACCTCTCCCCGTGTTGTATGGAAGCTGGGGAGAAGATGGGGCCCTTGAAAAAGCTGAGGTCCTTGAAGAAGCTGAGGTCCTTGAAGAAGCTGAGGTCCTTCAAGAAGCTGAGGTCCTTCAAGAAGCTGAGGTCCTTGAAGAAGCTGAGGTCCTTCAAGAAGCTGAGGTCCTTCAAGAAGCTGAGGTCCTTGAAGAAGCTGAGGTCTTTGAAGGGTATGAACGACCTCAGAAAACAAAGTTCTTGGTGGAACTTTGGATCTTAAAGACAAAAGTTTCTTCTGGACATGAAGTCTACTACTAAAATTTCATTTTTTATTTATATTATATTTCTTAATGTCTCCCTTCACACATTGCTTCTATAAGCTCCAATTGTTGTTGGTGTGGTAGTTGTGGTTGTTTATTGTTGTTGTTATGGTGGTTGGTGGTTATTAAAAATCACTCTGCCACCACCATTGATATAATAATTATAATTTACTGTTTACAAATGTAAATTACCGATTTACACGCCCTGTGGAGCGTGTGTTTGTTGACGTTA
>WNWK01000164.1:427500-472500 GCA_009830355.1 Cherax destructor | reverse complement strand
GTTAATGTAAGAATTTATAATTTTGTACCAAGAGAAACTTTGAAAACCTACCTAACCTTATTACAACAAGCGCAATTTAATTTAGCCTAACCCAACTAAATATATTTTAGATACGTTAACATTAATTTAATAATAAACAAACACAACGAAATATATTTTTTTCGTTAGGTTCAGAATGATTTTTGCGAAATTATTGCATACACAAATTTTCACTTGTCTTATATGGCAAGACGATCGTTGCTATTTAAGCCAAAATCGCAAGTTTTACCTAATCGGCACGACATATATATATATATATATATATATATATATATATATATATATATATATATATATATATATATATATATATATATATATATAGAGAGAGAGAGACAGATAGATATATAAACAAAAATATAGTGAGAACTTTGTGGAGGACAGAGGGAGGCGGGTGGTAAACCGCAGACAGGACAAACACTTACACTCACCACACAGCTAAGAAAAGCCTAGGCATACCTAGGCATATTATTGGCCATCTTGTAATATCTACTTCATAAAATGTATAATTATAAGTACACCCCACCTTGTATATTACTTGAAATAAAGAATTTGAATTTGAAAATAATCTCACCTCCTCGGGGCTGCGACAGATGAAGGGGAAGGAAATCAAAACAACGTGGTTACCCTACCCTTGCGCTTCCGTTTTCTATGGTGGAAGGCAAGAGAAGCTGGGGACGAGCAAGAAGTAGGTGGAGTCAGCGTGGTAACTCCGCCCCTCCCACTATCCCCACCAGTCCCCGCTCCCCCAGCAAGACATAACCCCCCCAAGGGAACAACAACCAGGCGAGTCCCCGCCCCGGGGACGCCCATTTTCAATCGCCAGACACACCACAGAAAACTATCAACAACTTTCCAATTTTCAGCCCAGACTGAAATAAAGTGAGGCATTTTTTTTATTTTGTCTCGGGCGCTGTTGTCCCTGTGGGTTTGGCGCTTCCCACAGTGGTAGAGAATACTTAATTGTGTATCTGTGTACCCTACGTGTTGGGACATGTTGAATGCAGTGAGAGTTAAATTTAGCGTTTCCTTACTCGGAAAATTGACGAGGTTCTATAATGACGAATAATGGAGAGGTTTGATAAGTTTTTAACTCTGGTAATGTAATAACAAATTTGTAAGTGAATATTTTACGAACAAACGCACCAGAGGATGAACAAGCACATATGAACACAAAAACACACATAAACAAATACATATGAAAAGCATACACATGAACACACATGAAAAACGTACACATGAATACACATGAACCAACACATATGAACATACATGAACAAACATACACGAACAAACACATATGTTTGAACAAGCAAACATGAACAAAGACACGAACAAATACACATGCATAAACATGCATGAAAAACTTCTAAACACAGTAACAAATACATCACAGACTGGACGAACAAACACAGCTGATACACCGAGAGATGTGTCTCTAAGTGTACTTACACTGAAAAGTGTATATCACTCAGTGTATATACACTGAGAGGTGTGTGTCAGTGTATATATACTGAGAGGTGTGTGTCAGTGTATATACACTGAGAGGTGTGTCACTCAGTGTATATACACTGAGAGGTGTGTGTCACTCAGTATATATACACTGAGAGGTGTATGTCACTCAGTGTATATACACTGAGAGGTGTGTCACTCAGTGTATATACACTGAGAGGTGTGTGTCACTCAGTGTATATACACTGAGAGGTGTGTGTCAGTGTATATACACTGAGAGGTGTATGTCACTCAGTGTATATACAGTGAGAGGTGTGTGTCAGTGTATATACACTGAGAGGTGTGTGTCAGTGTATATACACTGAGAGGTGTGTGTCACTCAGTGTATATACACTGAGAGGTGTGTGTCAGTATATATACACTGAGAGGTGTATGTCACTCAGTGTATATACACTGAGAGGTGTGTCACTCAGTGTATATACACTGAGAGGTGTGTCACTCAGTGTATATACACTGAGAGGTGTGTCACTCAGTGTATATACACTGAGAGGTGTGTCACTCAGTGTATATACACTGAGAGGTGTGTGTCACTCAGTGTATATACACTGATAGGTGTGTGTCACTCAGTATATATACACTGAGAGGTGTATGTCACTCAGTGTATATACACTGAGAGGTGTGTGTCACTCAGTGTATATACACTGAGAGGTGTGTCACTAAGTGTATATACACTGAGAGGTGTGTGTCACTCAGTGTATATACACTGAGAGGTGTATGTCACTCAGTGTATATACACTGAGAGGTGTGTGTCACTCAGTATATATACACTGAGAGGTGTATGTCACTCAGTGTATATACACTGAGAGGTGTGTCACTCAGTGTATATACACTGAGAGGTGTGTCACTCAGTGTATATACACTGAGAGGTGTGTGTCACTCAGTGTATATACACTGAGAGGTGTGTGTCACTCAGTATATATACACTGAGAGGTGTATGTCACTCAGTGTATATACACTGAGAGTGTATCACTCAGTGTATATACACTGAGAGGTGTGTCACTCAGTGTATATACACTGAGAGGTGTGTGTCACTCAGTGTATATACACTGAGAGGTGTGTGTCAGTGTATATACACTGAGAGGTGTATGTCACTCAGTGTATATACACTGAAAGGTGTGTGTCAGTGTATATATGCTGAGAGGTGTGTGTCACTCAGTGTATATACACTGAGAGGTGTGTGTCAGTATATATACACTGAGAGGTGTATGTCACTCAGTGTATATACACTGAGAGGTGTATGTCACTCAGTGTATATACACTGAGAGGTGTGTCACTCAGTGTATATACACTGAGAGGTGTGTGTCACTCAGTGTATATACACTGAGAGGTGTGTGTCACTCAGTGTATGTACACTGAGAGGTGTGTCACTCAGTGTATATACACTGAGAGGTGTGTGTCACTCAGTGTATATACACTGAGAGGTGTGTGTCACTCAGTGTATATACACTGGTAGTTTACATTAATCTCTAGACTGGTGGTGAACAAGTGACACGCAGCCTTAACGACCCTCGTGCAGTAGACAGGGTTCAAACCTGCCAGACTAAAAATCAAAACTAAAAAAAAAATGCATAGATTGAAATAGAGAGTGTTATTAATGAAAGAATAAAAAGAACAATATCATTTTTATTTTTATTTTTTTTGAAGAAATTTCTAAACACTGCTAACACATATTCTTTTTTTATATATAATAGAAGATATAATTCAGCGTATAATTGAAGGTATAATTGAATAATCTTTGGTATAATTGAATAATCTTGGGCTCTTGATCCAAGGAATTCTTGCTACCCTCCTCTTCCTCGAATCAAACCTAATTGATACCCAATTCCTAAACGCTGAATGGCCCTTAAAATAATAAAATAATAATAATAATAATAATAATAATAACACAGGTGGATCTAAGGAATCAAAAAAGGCGTCTAAATATCAAAATCAAAGCAGCTCTTTCTATGAAGGATTCAGTTTAGATTGACAACTGATGTAGATCATTATTGCATTATTGCTTTGGCAACAGAGTTGTAGACTAGTGGAAGAAACTGCTAGTGAAGGGCCAGTGATGCCAGTCATTGTGGCACCTGAACCAGAAGATTATGAGAGAGAGAGAGAGAGAGAGAGAGAGAGAGAGAGAGAGAGAGAGAGAGAGAGAGAGAGAGAGAGAGAGAGAGAGAGAGAGAGAGAGAGAGAGAGAGATGAGTCAAGACTAAGCAAAAGAACACACACACCAGTGACGTGAGCAAATAAAGACAGTCATCAATCAAGTAATCAATGAGGAGTCTCAGGGAGAGAGAGAGAGAGAGAGAGAGAGAGAGAGAGAGAGAGAGAGAGAGAGAGAGAGAGAGAGAGAGAGAGAGAGAGAGAGAGAGAGAGAGAGAGGAGAATGGTAGAGAGGGAAGATGAGAGGATATGGGAGGCTTGAGGAACGTATAACAATGTACACACAACGCTAAACACAACACAGGCAGGACTACAAAGAGACCTGGACACGTGGTCCACCAACTGGCTACTCGAATTTAACCCCGCCAAATGCAAAGTCGTGAAGATCGGGGAAGGGCAAAGAAGACCGCAGACAGAGTATAGACTAGGTGGCCTAAGACTGCAAACCTCACTCAAGGAGAAAGATCTTGGGGTAAGTATAACACCGAGCACGTCTCCGGAAGCACACATCAACCCGATAACTGCTGCAGCATACGGGAGACTGGTAAACCTGAGAATAGCGTTCCGATACCTCAGTAAGGAATCGTTCAAGACACTGTACACCATGTACGTTAGGCCCATATTGGAGTATGCAGCACCAGTTTGGAACCCACACCTGGTCAAGCACGTCAATAAATTAGAGAAAGTGCAAAGGTTTGCAACAAGGCTAGTTCCAGAGCTAAGGGAAATGTCCTACGATGAAAGGTTAAGGGAAATCGGCCTGACGACACTGGAGGACAGGAGGGTTAGGGGAGACATGATAACGACATACAAAATACTGCGAGGAATGGATAAGGTGGACAGAGACAGGATGTTCCAGAGATGAGACACAGAAACAAAGGGTCACAATTGGAAGTTGAAGACTCAGACGAGTCAAAGGGATGTTAGGAAGTATTTCTTCAGTCACAGAGTTGTCAGGAAGTGGAATAGTCTGGGAAGTGAGGTAGTGGAGGCAGGAACCATACATAGCTTGAAGACGAGGTATGATAAAGCTCATGGAGCAGGGAGAGAGAGGACCTAGTAGCGGTCAGTGAAGAGGCGGGGTCAGGAGCTGAGTCTCGACCCCTACAACCACAAATAAATGAGTACAAATAAGTGAGTACAGAACACTGATCACAGCAGCTTTGCTGCTGGTGAAAGTCTCTCTTGTTCCAAGGAATTGGAGAGCAGAGAATATGATCAACATTTGTTTGGCAGTCACTACATGACCCCTTGTTTGTGTTAGAGAGACAGAGTTAGAGAGAGAGAGAGACAGTGTTAGAGAGACAGAGAGTTAGAGAGACAGAGTTAGAGCGACAGAGAGTTAGAGACAGAGAGTTAGATATACAGAGTTAGAAAGACAAAGATTTAGAGAGACAGAGAGTAAGAAAGACAAAGAGTTAGAGAGACAGTTAGAAAGACAAAGAGTTAGAGAGACAGAGAGTTAGAAAGGCAAAGAGTTAGAGAGACAGAGAGTTAGAGAGACAGAGAGTTAGAGAGACAGAGAGTTAGAGAGACAGAGACAGTGTTAGACAGATAGAAAGCTGTAGAGAAACAGGAGAGCGTTAGAGAGACAGAGAGTTAGAGAGACAGAGAGTTAGAGAGACAGAGTTAGAGAGACAGAGAGTTAGAGAGACAGTGTTAGAGAGACAGAGAGTTAGAGAGACAAAGAGTTAGAGAGACAGAGACAGTGTTGGAGAGATAGAGACAGTGTTAGAGAGACAGAGACAGAGTTAGAGAGACAGAGAGAACTAGAGAGACAGAGGGAACTAGAGAGACAGAGAGATAAACAGACGAACAAGAGGGGTTGTAACAATCTGATCCAACGATAAACCTCTTAGGCAATTGACTTTCCTCTTTTTATAACAGTTGGTGGAGGCTGTGGCTGTTCCCTCAGCCGATTACTGCCACCCCCTTCCCCTCTCCCCTTCCCCTCCCCCCCTTCCCCTCTCCCCTCAGGACCCGACAAACCTGAGGGGAGAGGGATGAAAAGGGGAAAAATGGGAGGGGGGGTAAACGGAGGGAGAAAAGAGAAAAAAAATGGACGAAAGGGAATAAAAGGAGAAGAAGAGGAGGAGGAGGAGGGAAAGGGGAAATGCTATGAAAAAGGGGAAAAGGCTGGTTGGAAAACAGGAAATAGAAAAAAGGAGAGAAAAACGGAAGGAAAACAAAAACATAAAGAATGGGAGAAATGGGGTAAACAGAGAGGAAAGAAATATAAAAAGAGGAGAAAGGGAAAAGGCAAACGGAAAAAAGGGGATAAACGAGGGGAAAGGAAGAAAACAGAGAGGAACAAAATACAAAAGAGATGGAAGGTAAAAACCAAAGGAAAAAACAAAGGAATGGGCAAAACGGTAAATAAAATGAGGAATGAGAGAAAGGAAAGAGAGAAAGGGAAGAAAGGAGATAAGAGAATAATAGAGGCGAACAGAGCTGGAGAAGAAACAGAGAGAGAGGAAGAAAGAAGAGTGGCAAGAGAGTGAAGAAAAGAACGGTGGTATTAAAAGATAAATGGGAAGAGGAAAATAAAAAATAAGCACAAAGAGAAGAAAAGTTATTCTCCTTTCTTGAAGTTTGTCCCGAAAATAATTATCCTATTTTTGTGTTATTTTGGCGAAGTACAAGTGTAGGTGTAGGTGCAGGTGTAGGTGCAGGTGTAAGGTGCAGGTGTAAGGTGCAGGTGTAAGGTGCAGGTGTAAGGTGCAGGTGTAGGTGCAGGTGTAAGGTGCAGGTGTAAGGTGCAGGTGTAAGGTGCTGGTGTAGGGGACAGGTGTAAGGTGCAGATGTAGGGGACAGGTGTAAGGTGCAGATGTAGGGGTCAGGTGTAAGGTGCAGGTGTAAGGTGCAGGTGTAAGGTGTAGGTGTAGGCAGGTTATGCAGGTGTAATGCAGGTGTATGCAGTGTAAGGTGCAGGTGTAGGTGCAGGTGTAGGGCAGGTGTAAGGTGCAGGTGTAGGGGACAGGTGTAAGGTGCAGATGTAGGGGTCAGGTGTAAGGTGCAGGTGTAAGGTGGAGGTGTAAGGTGGAGGTGTAAGGTGCAGGTGTAGGGGACAGGTGTAAGGTGCAGATGTAGGGGTCAGGTGTAAGGTGCAGGTGTAAGGTGCAGGTGTAAGGTGCAGGTGTAGTTGACAGGTGTAAGGTGCAGATGTAGGGGTCAGGTGTAAGGTGCAGGTGTAGGGGACAGGTGTAAGGTGCAGGTGTAAGGTGCAGGTGTAAGGTGCAGGTGTAAGGCAGGTGTAGGTGCAGTGTAGTGCACAGTGTAAGCAAGGTGTATGAGGTGTAAGGTGCAGGTGTAGGGCACAGGAGTAAGGTGTAGGGCACAGGTGTAAGGTGCAGGTGTAGGGTGCAGGTGTAAGGTGCAGGTGTAAGGTGCAGGTGTAAGGGGCAGGTGTAAGGTGCAGGTGTAGGGCACAGGTGTAAGGTGCAGGTGTAAGGTGCAGGTGTAAGGTGCAGGTGTAAGGTGCAGGTGTAGGGCACAGGTGTAAGGTGCAGGTGTAAGTAGGTGTAAGGCAGGTGTAGTGGCACAGTGTAAGGGCAGGTGTACACAGGTGTTGGTGCAGGTGTAAGGCAGGTGTAAAGCACAGGTGTAGGTGCAGGTGTAAGGCAAGTGTAAGGTGCAGATGTAGGGACAGGTGAGGTGCAGATGGACAGGTGTAGGGACAGTGTAAGGAGGTGTAGGGTCAGGTGTAAGTGCAGGTGTAGGACAGGTGTAATGTGTAGGGACAGGTGTAAGCAGGTAGACAGGTGTAAGGTGCAGGTAGGGAAATGAATGCAGGTGAGGGTCAGTAAGGGCAGGTGTAGGGACAGGTGTAAGATCAGGTGTGGGACAGGTGTAAGGCAGGTGTAGGCACAAGTGTAAGGTGCAGGTAGTGCACAAGTGTAAGATGCAGGGGTAAGGTAAGTGTAAGGTACAAGTGTAAGGTCCAGGTGTAGTGGACAGGTGTAAGGTCCAATTGTAAGATGCAGGTTTAAGGTGCAGGTGTAGGGGACAGGTGTAAGGTGCAGGGGACAGGTGTAAGGTGCAGGTGTAGGGGACAGGTGTAAGGTGCAGGGGACAGGTGTAAGGTGCAGGTGTAGGGGACAGGTGTAAGGTGCAGGTGTAGGGTACAGGTGTAAAGTGCAGGTGTAGGGGTCAGGTGTAAGGTGCAGGTGTAGGGGACAGGTGTAAGTTGTAGGTGTAAGGTGCAGGTGTAAGGTGCAGGTGTAGGGGACAGGTGTATGTTGCAGGTGTAAGGTGCAGGTGTAAGGTGCAGGTGTAGGGGACAGGTGTAAGTTGTAGATGTAGGGGACAGGTGTAAGGTGCAGGTGTAGGGGACAGGTGTAGGTTTTATTACAAGTACAAAGTTCCTCTCTTCCTCTGTCTCTGAGAAAAAAATTTGACTACACTCTCACTCCTCTTTCCTCTCCCTTTCTTATTATACCTCTGTCTCATACTCCCCACCCACCCCTGGTCATCCTCTCATCCCTCTCTCATTTTCCCCTCGTCTGTGTGTCCCCTCTCTTCCCCTCTGAGGGCTGGGTCGTCAAGTACTCATACCAACATTGTTGATTCCTGGTCTCGCCAGCTCAGCTCAAAATTAGGTATTTGTAAGTACTTTGATGCTCAGGGTAGAAGTCTTGTGTTGTTGGTGGTAGGTGGTAGGTGGTGATGGTAGTTGGTGGTGGTAGGTGGTAGGTGGGGTGGATGGTGGTAAGTGGTGATGGTAGTTGGTGGTGGTAGGAGGTAGACTGAGGTGGAAGGAGGTGGAGGGTGGAAATCTTATGTTAGTGGTCGTGGTGGTAGTAGGTGGTAGGTAGGGGTGATAGGCGCTGGTAACGGTGGTAGTGAACTATAAGTGGACTGTAGATGGTAATATGGGAAAGAGAGGGGGGATGGGTTAATGATGCCAGGCACAACCGACCCTCTACCACCTCTGACCCTTTAAGGAGCACCGCCCCATCAACACGGAGCCAGAGAAAGGATTACCGTCTATAAGAAGCTGAGATATAATCTCCCGACCCACCAGTAATAACCACCGTGCCTCCAGAAGCAATACTCACCCCCACGGGAAAATCGAGATTAAAATTCCTAAGATTGGTCCAGTCAGCAGAGCGAGAGTGTGCCGAAGGCGATGAGGAACATTACACACCGATGATGGTGTTTTCTTCGTCAGGAAATAACATGGTGTCTCCTGACGCGGGAGTTTTGCCTCCTTCACCATACACCAGTCTACCACAGCTGCCTCCATCACCATATTCAAAACACGAAGGACCATTACATAGTAATGTGTCCTGTGGTAAGGTGTTGAAATCCTTACTTAGGGATTACACTGAATTTGGAGTCCAAAAATGCTAGAGAGAGAGAGAGAGAGAGAGAGAGAGAGAGAGAGAGAGAGAGAGAGAGAGAGAGAGAGAGAGAGAGAGAGAGAGAGAGAGAGAGAGAGAGAGAGAGAGAGAGAGAGAGAGAGAGAGAGAGAGAGAGAGAGAGAGAGAGAGAGAGAGAGAGAGAGAGAGAGAGAGAGAGAGAGAGAGAGAGAGAGAGAGAGAGAGAGAGTGAGTGAGAGAGATAGAGAGAGAGATTAGTGGAAAGAAAAATATCTGACGTCTCTTATGTATGTGTTGGGAAGACTAAAATTGATAGACAAGATGCTCCGTTATTATTATTATTATTATTATTGGTATTATTATTATTTTATTATGTATCCACGAAGGGTTACCTGATTTTTTCCCCCCTTTTTCTTCCTCCTAATCTTCGATTTTATTTCGCTCATAACTCGAGAACTCCTCATCCGATCGGCTTCAAATTTTAAACGCTTGTGTACGGTAACGAGGACCAGAGCCTAGGAACGACTGGCAAGCTATTATTTAACATCAGAACGGGTTATGCATACGACTTCTGACTGGCTTCAGTATTTACTGGCTGAGGCATCGTACTGCAGGATGGTGTCCATAGTGTCCGTGTGGACGCAAATTCGTTAATACAATAAAAGATTTTTTTAGAAGTTGTTATCTTTGGAATTTTGATCAAATTGGACTATCTTAAAAAACAATCACAAAAATTATCTTTTCTTAGAGGAGTGTAGAGAATTTTAAAATTAACACAACTGCAAAAAAAAAAAAATATTAAAAACCCGCATTTTTATAGTGTTTTTAAATTCCTTGAGTTGAGTAAACCCTTAAATACTGCACGGCTTGATGCGAGAGCCTGTCATTCGACAGCTACAGTTTTTTTTCTCCTTCCAGCGAAGGTGATTGATTATAACTTCAGAATGCCTTATCCGATCGCCTTCAAATTTCAGACCCTGGTCAAGCATTACGAGGCGAAGCTTCGCAGAGAACCTCACATGCTCAGCTGCTCTCTCTCTCTCTCTCTCCTTAATTTTATACAGACAATTCCCGAAATTAATTTCCCCGAGACTGCTTAAAAGACTCTCTTTTGATCGTCTTCACAATTTCAAGTATCGACGAGTTATTAACTTACATTGTTGCTTTTTATAGACTCATATATATATACACACAGATGTTGCACAGGTGTTGCACAGGTATTGCACAGGTGTTGCGCAGGTGTTACATCAGTAAGCCACATCAATGCCAACCGTTTAACACAAAACGTTAGTTAATTACATAGTGTTCCGTGGCAGGCAAGAAGCCTATAGTAAACACAAGTCTGAACCTGCATATAATTTTCCAAAGCCATAATAAACTTTTAAAATGTTGGTAATATTGAATTCTGAAAAAAAAAATCGTTCGTATATTTTTTTTTATTTCGTCAATAAAATTAGGATCACACACACACACACACACATCACACACACACACACACACACACACACACACACACACACACACACACACACACACACACACACACACACACACACACACACACACGATACTACGATTATTTATAGGGAAGAAAAAGACACAATACCGTGACTGGAACAATACACAAATAACCCGCACATGAGACAAAACGTCGACCGAAACGTCATGAGAAAACGTCGACCGAAACGTCATGAGAAAACGTCCACCGAAACGTCATAAGAAAATGTCGATCGAAACGTCGTCATGAGAAAACGTCGACCGAAACGTCATGAGGAAACGTTGACCGAGACGTCGTCATAATCGGGTTACTTGTGTGTGGATATATATACTTGTTGGTCATGAAAGTGAGACGTGGTAAATAGAACGCCAAGGTAATTAGGACGCCAAGGTAATTAGGACGGCAAGTTAATTAAGATGCCAAGGTAATTAGGACGTCAAGGTGATTAGGACGCCAAGGTAATTAAGATGCCAAGGTAATTAGGACGTCAAGGTGATTAGGACGCCAAGGTAATTAGGACGTCAAGATGATTAAGACGCCAAGGTAATTAGGACGTCAAAGTAATTAAGATGTCAAGGTAATTAGGGCGTCAAGGTAATTAGGACGTCAAGGTAATTAGGACGTCATTGTATTCGAGTTTGTTACAAAGTTAAAAGTTTTTTAATTTGGCGAGAAAAGTCGCGGATTTTTGTCGTTTTGGAGAAACGCAAAAGTCGACGTCTGCGTCTCTCAAGCGATCAGACGTAAAGTCTGATGATACATCAGACGCAACACTTGTGCAACACAGTGAAGATACCCAGGTGTTGCACATGTGTCTAATTGTCGGTTCTTTGGGCCATTTATCTGCAAGTAAAGTCTGGGTAAATAATTCTGTTTTTCTAAGTATTCCATAAAATAATGGTCACGTCCGACCCACTAATATTTACACTGACTCGAGAAAAATGGCATTAACAGGTGATGTTAGACTTGCAACGTTAGACTTGCAACGTTAGACTTGCAACGTTAGACTTGCAACGTTATACTTGCAACGTTAGACTTGCAACGTTAGACTTGCAACGTTAGACTTGCAACGTTAGACTTGCAACGTTAGACTTACAACATTAGACTTGCAACATTAAACTTGCAACATTAAACTTGCAACATCAGACATCAGCGAGCCTTCAAGACCATTACAACAAATCTAAATATGTATCAAAGCCAAAAAAAAAAAAACTTACTAAACCTTAATCACTGGTCAGTCTTACTCAGAGAAAAGTTCGGATTGATTCTGGTCAGTGTGGGTCCCAAACTGCCATTTATATTGATTCTATTGGGAAAATTTGCAAGTACCTCGTCCGATTGGCTTCGAATCTTCAACCCAAGAACTTGGTAATGCAACTTCCAAGCGGCTTCAAACTTAGCATTATTGTATTATGGAACATTGATCTATGTGACGTAAGTGCAATTTGGCTTTAAACTTTTAAACTGGTCTTTCTTGGTGCAAAGTTTGAATATGTGTTGGGCTCTGTGTCTGTGTGTCCTAATTTGTCTTTTTTTTTTTTAAATCGAAGAAATGGGGATGTTGATTTCTATGTGATAACTAGTGAATACCTCTTCCCTCCCCTTTTAAATCTTCAACGGTAAGTCTTTAACCGCACTGCAGACTTATGCTGCACTCTGCACTATACCTTTCGTCCCGTGCACCGAAGTACAGGGGTCTACGGTTAAACAATACAGGGGATACCCTACTCGGAACCCGCAGCGATACTGACTGGGATTAGAGAGAGAGAGAGAGAGAGAGAGAGAGAGAGAGAGAGAGAGAGAGAGAGAGAGATTTAGCTGAACACAGGTGAGCCTAGGGAGACAGGGAGACGAGATGGGAGGTGTGAGAGACACCGACCACTCACTTAACTACTTGTCGGCTGTAAATGAACTTTGTAAATACTCGCGAGGTCTAACACTTTGTAAACAGGTCTGACCCGCTTCTGGTGAGGAGGCAGAGGAGGAGAAGGAAGAGGAAGGGGAGATAGGAGGGAAGACTAGAGGAGGGGGAGGAGGAGGAGAGAGGCGAAAGGAGGCAGGAGTGACTTGGAAAGCCCTGGCAGGGAGAGAAATAAAGGTAATCAAATGGAATCCTTTACCGGCGATGTTTCGCCCATGGTGTGGGCATTATCAAGCCACAAACAGATAAACCTGGTGAGGGAAGTTGATAGAGATAAGAAGCAAGTCGAAAACTTATTTAAACTTATACCAGAAGAAGAAGAACAAGCAAAAAGTGAGCATTGGATGTCCGTTGGCATTGGATGTCCGTGAGCATTAGATGTCCGTGAACATTGGATGTCCGTGAGCATTAGATGTCCGTGAACATTGGATGTCCGTGAGCATTGGATGTCCGTGAGCGTTGGTTGTCCATGAGCATTGGTTGTCCGTGAGCATCGGATTCGTGAGCATCGGATGTCCATGAGCATTGATCTCCAAACGTCCAAGTAATTTTCTAGCAAGAGGTTCAGCTAAGAAGTAGAAACTGTTTTTCTGGTCGACACTGCCGGAGGCGGTGATGAGTGCTGCCTCGAGGCATCTCCTCCTCTGAGTCATTTTCTCTGGCAACAACAAGCTACTCCAGTCCATCGAGTGGAAAAATAAATGACAAGTTTGCGCACTTCAGGACATTTATTAAAGGAGACGTTTCGCCTGCCAGTAGCCTCATCAGTCCTAATGATCAGGATTAGGACCGATGCATGCCCTAATATATACACAAGTGTATTTTTGCCCCTCAGTTTGACAATAACACCGTAACATTTACAGCTGTGGAGGCATCAAGGCTGATATATATATATATATATATATATATATATATATATATATATATATATATATATATATATATATATATATATATATATATATATATATATATATATATATATATATATATATTGCCCAGAGAGCTGAGGAGGGTTGTTGAGGTGGTTTGGACATGTAGAGAGAATGGAACGAGACAGAGTGACTTCGAGAGTGTATAAATCTGTAGTGGAGGGAAGGCGGGGTAGGGGTCGGCCTAGGAAAGGTTGGAGGAGGGGTAAAGGAAGTTTTGTGTGCGAGGGCTTGGATTTCCAGCAAGCATGTGTGAGCGTATTTGATAGGAGTGAATGGAGGCATATGGTTTTAATACTTGACGTGCTGTTGGAGTGTGAGCAAAGTAACATTTATGAAGGGATTCAGGGAAACCGGCAGGCCGGACTTGAGTTCTGGAGATGGGAAGTACAGTGCCGGCACTCTGAAGGAGGGGTGTAAATGTTGCAGTTTTATAACTGTAGTGTAAAGCACCCTTCTGGCAAGACAGTGATGGAGTGAATGATGATGAAAGTTTTTCTTTTTCGGGCCACCCTGCCTTGGTGGGAATCGGCCGATGTGTTAATAAAAAAATAAAAAAATATATATATATATATATATATATATATATATGTCAGCTTTTACGGTCATCCCTGAGTATTTATTTTAGGGAGTAGAAATAATGAAAGTATGTCATAGGAGGGATGGAATTGCACTGTTTAGGTGTTGTGTGCTTTGCTTTGCATGAATAGATAGATAGACAGATAGCTAGATAGTTAAACAGACAGCAGATAGGCAAACAGATGTAGATAGACAGAAAAAGAAGGGAGAGAGAGAGAGAGAGAGAGAGAGAGAGAGAGAGAGAGAGAGAGAGGTGATTAATATCTGTGAGCATATTATGCTGGAAACCTTCTTAGAAGTATTGAAGATGGCCCCAATACATGCCAGAGAGGCTTCCAACAGCTTACACTTCCCCCTCTCTCACTTACCCTTCCCTCCCTCTCTCTCCCTCCCTTCCCTCTTCCGCTTGCTGTTCTCTCTCTATCTCTTCCTCCCTTCTTCCCTCTTTCTCACTCGAGGGGCCGCATAGCCTAAAAGTGAGAGCACCCTCCTTACAATCGCAAGGTCCCGGGTTCGAACCCGGGACCTTGCGAAGAGCATGTAATCAAGTTTCTCGACATCTTTCAAGACAGGTAAAACTGCAGATCTAGAGAAAGTACTGGGAATGTTTAAAGTCGCTTGAACTGTACTCCCTGGAACGAAGGCGAGAAAGATACATCATAATCTACACACACAGAAATCACTCCTTACGAAAGCAAAAGATTCGGCAGATGGTGCAACATACCCCTAATGACAAGCAGGGGTATGTTGCACTAAGAGACTGTTCAACAGTCTCCCACTATGCATAAGGGAAAACAACAGTACCTGCTGGATTATTATAGTACTGTGTAAGACACTCCAGTACCTGCTGGATTATTATAGTACTGTGTAAGACACTCCAGTACCTGCTGGATTATTATAGTACTGTGTAAGACACTCCAGTACCTGCTGGATTATTATAGTACTGTGTAAGACACTCCAGTACCTGCTGAATTATTATAGTACTGTGTAAGACACTCCAGTACCTGCTGGATTATTATAGTACTGTGTAAGACACTCCAGTACCTGCTAAAATAAAATACATAACTAATGAAAACCATAACTAACTCCTACAACTGCTTCTACTCACCTCTCCCCAACACTCGCCCCCCTCTCCCCAACACTCGCCCCCTCTCCCCAACACTCGACAAGAAGGGAGAGGGGAGACAATTTTCCTCCCCATCCCTTCGTATGTATTAACTTGTCCTTCTACTCTTTTCTCCTAAACCCCTTCATATTTCCCCCAACTCTCACCTTCAGCTCCCCCCAACTACACCCCTCCTCCTCCACCCCTACCTTAAGACAATCAAAGGATACCGCTATCCCCGTCACCAGTGTTATAATCCAATTGCCTTCTTGCTTGTGTAGCGCTGGAGACCTTGAGTGTGTTGAGTGCGTGTTGAGTGCGTGTTGAGTTCGTGTTGAGTGCGTGTTGAAGTTCGGGGATTACGGAAAACAAGAGTGCTAGAGTGTTTAAACCTCGGGGATAAACAGAGTCTTTAGCATCTGGGAATGTTGTGGGCCAGAGGAAGAGAGATGATTATTATATTTTGTATTCTTTCCCGGTGACTAGACGAGCCTTGAACCTGGGTCTGCAGACCATGATGGCACCCACCACCTGGTTCTGCAGACCATGATGGCACCCACCACCTGGTTCTGCAGACCATGATGGCACCCACCACCCGATTCTGCAGACCATGATGGCACCCACCACCTGGTTCTGCAGACCATGATGGCACCCACCACCTGGTTCTGCAGACCATGATGGCACCCACCACCCGATTCTGCAGACCATGATGCCACCCACCACCTGGTTCAGCAGACCATGATGGCACCCACCATCTGGGTGAGCAGACCATGATGGCACCCACCACCTGGTTCAGCAGACTATTTTGGCACCCACCACCTGGGTCTGCAGACCATGATAGCACCCACCACCTGGGTCTGCAGACCATGATAGCACCCACCACCTGGGTCTGCAGATCATGATAGCACCCACCACCTGGGTCTGCAGACCATGATAGCACCCACCACCTGGGTCTGCAGACCATGATGGCACCCACCACCTGGGTCTGCAGACCATGATGACACCTAAAACAAGATGATGACCTCTCAAGCCACCTAACAACCAGTCCTGATGACCTCTCAAGCCACCTAACACTCAGAACTGATGACCAGCCACCTAACACTCAGAACTGATGACCTCTCAAGCCACCTAACACTCAGAACTGATGACCTCTCAAGCCACCTAACACTCAGAACTGATTGCTTCCACCAACGTATCTAGATATCAACCACTCAGCCGTCATCCTCTCCACCAATGTCCAATATTCCTTCACAATTGAAAGTTAACAGCTCTTTTATCAAATCTGGGGAGACAAAAATGGCTCACCTCCCTCCCTGCCTGCCTGACCAACACTGAACTCTGTGTATGCAGATTGCTTTTACTTAGGTTACGTTAGGTTAGGTTTGAAGTCTATCGACTGCATGAGGGGTCATTAAGGCTGCAATTCACCTGTACGATATCAAGAATACTTTAAATAATTCTTAAAGTAAGGAAAATTCTTAGAGCATATTATTCAGTAATTATATATTATCATCTGAACTGTTGCCCTTGTATAAGGTGACCTCCTGTCTTTATTTTACATTTTGCTAATGAAGACTCCAGTTAGGAGTCGAAATATACATTTTTTACAATTGCTGTTGTTGCTTCTACACGTCTACCTTGAGTCTACCTATGTGGGATATCCATCAACACCGACAAGTGTTCAGCACTCAGTGTCAGCTTTTGAACCAGTCGGACGACAAAGAATTCAGTTTGCAAGTGTAGACGCCCAGTTGTCAATTCTATCGTCTAACTCAACATAGTTGCTAGAGTTCTTATCCAGGGAGGCGACAACAAGAGCAGAGGCAGCCCAGCCAGCAGACTCCTGCTCAGATCCATCAATGCGTATAATTTGCTATATATTTGCGACATATTATTACTTACAATTAAGCCAGAAATTTCTTCCTGGGCAACTAATTGTCTTTGGTAAGTGATTTACAGAAGGTATTACTAGTGATGACCTTCCTGGGAGGGGCTGTCAGGTATCTGGTACTAAATTAGCACAGACTCCATGGAGGAGGAGTGAAATTCATACAGGTTACGGAACTGAATATAATCCCATTTTGGAATATTATGTTCATTAATGTCTAGACATTTAGCAAAACTTATGGTGACACTATCTGGTTAATTTCTAGACGTTTCCAAGGGCATCTTTTAGTATTAGTTTAAAATGCCGAAGAGACGTTTTTATTGTTAATATTAACGTAGGTGCAGCATAATCACCTTAATCCATGAGTCGGAGAGGATACCGATACCTATCTTAGGTAAGAGAACACATATGCAACTAATGTGACTTTTTATTGCGGCAACGTTTCGCTTCTCAGGACCTTTGTCAAGCTTGGAAGGCGAAATGTTGCCACAATAAAATGACTGAGGGACTGACCACCTCAGAACTACGTCTTCAAGGCTGATGGACTGATTACATCGTCTTTACATCTCCACTGCTTCTGCTGCCTCTGTACTCGACTGAAGAATCCTACTGTGTGGGCGAAACGTTTCTGAATAAAGATACCTAACTGCTGCCCATGTGTCTTGCTTATCAGTAGTGCTTGGCACGAGAAATGGCTTCGATAGGCAATAGAAGAAATTATCATTAAGGACCCTCAGACACCTGGTGGAGCCTACGCATTTAGCCTAAAATCAGGAGCAGTCAGTAGGTACTACCTGACACCTGATGTGGTGTCAGGTAGTGACACGTAGTGTGCAGGCCAGTGATAAAATCTGCGTTCGTAATACCTGAGTACCGGGAATCTGGGGAAGAACAGCTAGATCAACTTACTGAGCCAAGGCCAGAGTTGACCAGCTCTTTCACTGGGCTCCTGGTCTCACCAGACATAAGAATGGA
This sequence comes from Cherax destructor, assembly GCA_009830355.1. Taxonomy (NCBI): domain Eukaryota; kingdom Metazoa; phylum Arthropoda; class Malacostraca; order Decapoda; family Parastacidae; genus Cherax; species Cherax destructor. The sequence goes on along the minus strand of WNWK01000164.1, from coordinate 454,579 downwards.
GGAGCACTGCAGCAGGCCTACTGGCCCATACAAGGCAGGTCCTTACATAGCCAGTGACTCTCAAGAAAGTTAACACGGGAGAGAAGGCAGATCAGTTCGGAGAATAATCCACCTGTATATAAGTGCTTCAGAGAACCGACAACTTTCTAAATCAGACACATGTACAACACTTGGGTATCTTTATTGAGGAAACGTTTCGCCACACAGTGGCTTCATCAGTCCATACAAAGGAGAATTGTGAAGAAGAGGATGAGGAGTTTGAGGTAAACAGTCCCTGATTACTGATGAAGCCACTGTGTGGCGAAACGTTCCCTCAATAAAGATTCCCAAATACTACACAAGTGCCTCATTCTTCAGAGTACGACAAAGACATGAGTAGAGCGAAACGTTGCCTGTAAATGAAGTTTAGCTCTGTACGTAGATCCTCTTTACCATATGTTCGGGCAAGTTTTCCTTTACAACACAGCACACATCTCATTACATCTTAAAGACGCGACGAAAACTGCGTTATCGCCACGTTATCGCCACGTTATCGCTACGTTACGGCTCTTCCCGAAGCCCCTCTCTCTCCCTCGCCAACAAGATAAGACGTCTTAGCCCTCCAGATTAACATTCCAGGCCTCCTTAACCTAACTAGAGACACCTACGTAATGCCCTCCTCTTCATGTCGACAAATCAGATTCCATCGTATTAATCTCTGTTCTGTGGAAAAGGAGGAGGCAGTGATTAGGATTGTTGGCAGTAATGAGAGGCACCTGAGCGATTGGACGCTAATCTGACTAACTAGGGAACTACTGGCCTGTAATGGCCTTGTTACGAATTACTTAACGACAGCTCTGGCCAGACAACAGACATCGTGGAAGAAAGTTTTCTAAGTAGGTCTGATTGGCGCATTTGAAGCCAGTGAAAGTAATCCTTACTGAGTGTATAATAATAATAATAATAATAATAATAATAATAATATATATTATTATTATTATTATTATTAACAATAATAATATTAATAATATAAATAATAATAATAATAATATAAATAATAATAATAATAATATAAATAATAATAATAATAATATAAATAATAATAATAATAATAATAAGAGTAACAGAATAATAATAATGATGATAAAAAATAACAATAACATCAACAGCAATAATAATAATAATAATAATAATAATAATAATAATAATAATAATGAAAATAATAATAATAATGAAAATAATAATAATAATAATAATAATAATAATAATAATAATAATAATAATAATAATAATAATAATAATAATAATAAGCATTTTTTCATTGAGATGTTTTTAAACAAAAATAATAGGATATTTTGATACATTTACTCTCATCCTCTCTCTCTCTCACTCTCACTCTCTCTTTCTATCTCTCCCTGTGTCTCTCTCACAGCTTTGATAAACAACTGTAATGGGTATATTAAGAGACGCGACCGTTGGATTATAACGTAGCCTGGGACACCTGTGAGGGACACCTTTCGAAGTGTGAGACACCTTTGGAAGGCTCGGGAGATCTTGGAACTGGGACACATTGGACCTCGTGAGCATTTCGAAACGTTGAAGCTGGGACATCTTTGGAGGCTTGGGACACATTTGGAAGGCTCGGGGACACATTTGGAAGGCTCGAGGACACAGTTGGATAACTTGAGAGGACATTTTTTTAAAAGTTCGGGCCCAGCACACCTTTGGAAGCTTGGGACACATTTGGAAGCTTGGGGCACATTTGGAAGCTTAGGACACATTTGGAAGCTTGGGACACATTTGGAAGCCTGGGACACCTTTGGAAGCTTGGGACACATTTGGAAGCTTGGGACACATTTGGAAACTTGGGACACCTTTGGAAGCTTGGGACACATTTGGAAGCTTGGGACACTTTTGGAAGCTTGGGTCATCTTTGGAAGCTTGGGACACCTTTGGGAAGCTTGGACACTTTGGAAGCTTGGGACACCTTTGCTGGGAACTTTGGAGGCTTTGGACACTTTGGGCTTGGGCACTTTGGAAGCTTGGGACACCTTTGGAAGCTTGGGACACCTTTGGAAGCTGACACTTTGGGTTGGACACTTGAAGTTGACATTGGAAGCTTGGGACACCTTTGGAAGCTTGGGACACATTTGGAAAGTTCATGGGACACTTTTGGAAGCTTGGGACACCTTTGGAAGCTTGGGTCACCTTTGGAAGCTTGGGACACCTTTGGAAGCTTGGGCCACCTTTGGAAGTTTGGGACACTTTTGGAAGCTTGGGACACCTTTGGAAGCTTGGGACACTTTTGGAAGCTTGGGACACCTTTGGAAGCTTGGGTCACCTTTGGAAGCTTGGGACACATTTGGAGTCTTGGGTCACGTTTGGAAGCTTGCGAGATATTTGGAAGCTTGGGACACCCTTGGAAGGTCCGGGGGGCACCTTTGGAAAACTCTGGCGCACACACCAACAATGCAGCTCACACCTGGCTTATTTCATCTTCATTTTCTCCTGTTTATCTCTGGGGAAGGACCTGGTGGTGGGGGGGAGGGGGAGGGGGTGGGGTGTTAGGGTGGTGGTGCTCTGCTGCTGCTGCTGCTATTGTTGTTACTGCTGCTATTGCTGCTACTGCTGCTATTGTTGTTACTGCTGCTATTGCTGCTACTGCTGCTATTGCTGCTACTGCTGCTATTGCTGCTATTGCTGCTATTGCTGCTATTGCTGCTATTGCTGCTATTGCTGCTACTGCTGCTATTGTTGTTACTGCTGCTATTGCTGCTATTGCTGCTATTGCTACTATTGCTGCTATTGCTGCTATTGCTACTATTGCTGCTATTGCTGCTATGCTGCTACTACTATTGCTGCTACTGCTGCTATTGCTGCTACTACTATTGCTGCTACTGCTGCTATTGCTGCTATTGCTGCTACTGCTGCTAGCTGCTAGCTGCTATTGCTGCTACTGCTGCTATTGCTGCTACTGCTGCTATTGCTGCTACTGCTCTATTGCTGCTATTGCTGCTATTGCTGCTATTGCTTATTTACTGCTCTATTGCTGCTATTGCTGCTATTGCTACTATTGCTGTTATTGCTGCTATTGCTACTATTGCTGCTATTGCTGCTATGCTGCTATTGCTGCTATTGCTACTATTGCTGCTATTGCTGCTATTGCTGCTATGCTGCTATTGCTGCTATTGCTACTATTGCTGCTATTGCTGCTATTGCTGCTATGCTGCTATTGCTGCTATTGCTACTATTGCTGCTATTGCTACTATTGCTGCTATTGCTGCTATGCTGCTATTGCTGCTATTGCTACTATTGCTGCTATTGCTGCTATTGCTGCTATTGCTGCTATTGCTGCTATTGCTGCTATTGCTGCTATTGCTGCTATTGCTGCTATTGCTCTATTGCTGCTATTGCTACTATGCTGCTATTGCTGCTATTGCTGCTATTGCTGCTTTGCTTCTGCAGTAATCTGCTATTGCTGCTATTGCTGCTATTGCTGCTATTGCTGCTATGCTGCTATTGCTGCTATTGCTACTATTGCTGCTATTGCTGCTATGCTGCTATTGCTGCTATTGCTGCTATTGCTGCTATTGCTACTATTGCTGCTATTGCTGCTATTGCTGCTATTGCTACTATTGCTGCTATTGCTGCTATGCTGCTATTGCTGCTATTGCATGCTATGCTGCTATTGCTTATGCTGCTATTGCTGCTATTGCTGCTATTGCTGCTTTGCTACTTGCTGCTATTGCTGCTATTGCTGCTATTGCTGCTATTGCTGCTATTGCTGCTATTGCTGCTATTGCTGCTATTGCTACTATTGCTGCTATTGCTACTATTGCTGCTATTGCTGCTATGCTGCTATTGCTGCTATTGCTGCTATTGCTACTACTGCTGCTATTGCTGCTATTGCTGCTATTGCTGCTACTGCTGCTATGCTGCTACTACTATTGCTGCTACTGCTGCTATGCTGCTACTACTATTGCTGCTACTGCTGCTACTGCTGCTATTGCTGCTACTGCTGCTACTGCTGCTACTGCTGCTACTGCTGCTACTGCTGCTACTGCTGATGCTATTACTGCTGCTGTTACCAGTGCTGTTGCTGCTGTTCTGTTAATGCTGATGATTTCTAGTTTATCCTCTTCTCTCCTCTTGAACCCTCAATAATCTTCTTTCTTTTCTCATTTTCCTCCTCTCTCCCTCTCTTTACCTCACGCTCCCTCCCTCTCTCCCTCCCTCCCTCTCTCCCTCTCTCCCTCCCTCACCCTACCTGGACAGACTGACACACAAACCACAGCACAATACCTGATTGCTTTTCAAAGAGACCGCCATTTTCTGAGTGCGGTGTGAGGGTGTAGAGAGTGAGAGAGAGTGAGAGAGAGTGAGAGAGAGGGGGGTTAGTGGTCATGAAGGAGAGGAGGGTCAGGACTCTCTTCAATTTACTTTTCAACACCTTTGGATTACACGGGGATTATTGTGGTTTCTCTTCTCCCTCTCCTCTCTCTCTCTCTCTCTCTCTCTCTCTCTCTCTCTCTCTCTCTCCCCCCCCCCATCTAGTAGGCAGCCCTTAATCATCACCATCACCACAATACACACCAACAACACCACAATAGACTAACACCACCACCATAACAGACTAACACCACCACCACAATAGACTAACACCACCACCACAATAGACACACCACAACAGACTAACACCACCACCACAATAGACTAACACCACCACCACAATAGACTAACACCACCACCACAATAGACTAACACCACCACCACAATAGACTAACACCACCACCACAATAGACACACCACAATAGACTAACACCACCACCACAATAGACTAACACCACCACCACAATAGACTAACACCACCACCACAATAGACTAACACCACCACCACAATGACACACCACAATAGACTACCCACCACCAATAGACTAACACCACCACCACAATAGACTAACACCACCACCACAATAGACTAACACCACCACCACAATAGACACACCACAATAGACACACCACAATAGACTAACACCACCACCACAATAGACACACCACAATAGACTAACACCACCACCACAATAGACACACCACAATAGACACACCACAATAGACACACCACAATAGACTAACACCACCACCACAATAGACACACCACAATAGACACACCACAATAGACACACCACAATAGACTAACACCACCACCACAATAGACACACCACAATAGACACACCACAATAGACACACCACAATAGACACACCACAATAGACACACCACAATAGACACACCACAATAGACTAACCAGGCTGAGGAGTAATCAATGACTACACACCTATTGATGCAACGATAGATGGTAACGGGTATTGAAGACTCAGTGAATGATGGACCAGATACCTGAGTGAGGGGTAGTGGTAGGGAAGAGAGTGGTGGAGTACTGGGACGAAGGGTAGTGGTGGGAAGTAGTGAAGACGGGAGGTGTGGGGGAAGGGTAGTGGAAGGACGGGGGTAGTGGTGAGGGAAGAAGTGTGGGAAGGGTCACTGGAAGGACCATGCAGTGCTGGGACTAGTGGTGGGAAGGTCAGTGGAACAATGGTGAAGTAAGTGTAGACTGGAACAGGATAGTAAGCATATAAGATAGATGGGTACAGCAGATTGAAGTACCGCACAGCAATACCTGTTCACTAAAACCTACCAGCATACCATCTATTAGCACCCAGCATCAATACGCATACACTACAGCATCACCAACATTACCAGCATCACCACTACCAGCATCACCACGATCTAGCTCCAGCATATCGCTCACTACCAACATACCCTCCGCTAACGCATCCTACGCATCATACCAGCATACCCTAGCTCCACTACCACTTGCACTCAGCATCACCACTAGCCCATGCATTACCTACCGCATCACCACTACCACCCCATCATCACCACTACCAGCATACCCTACCAGCATACCATACCAGCTCACTCCAGCATCACATACCGCATTACCCTACCAGCTACCACCAGCATTACCACTACCAGCATACCACTACCGCATTACCACTACCAGCATACCCTACAGCATTACCACTACCAGCTCACATTACCAGCATCACCATACCAGCATCACCACTACCAGCATCACCACTACCAGCATCACCACTACCAGCATACCCTACCAGCATTACCCTACCAGCATCACCACTACCAGCATCACCACTACCAGCATCACCACTACCAGCATTACCACTACCAGCATTACCACTCCCAAAGCATTACCACTACCAGCATCACCACTACCAGCATCACCACTACCTGCATCACCACTACCAGCATTACCACTACCAGCATTACCACTACCAGCATCACCACTACCAGCATCACCACTACCAGCATCACCACTACCAGCATCACCACTACCAGCATCACCACTACCAGCATCACCACTACCAGCATTACCACTACCAACATTACCACTACCAGCATCACCACTACCAGCATCACCACTACCAGCATCACCACTACCAGCATTACCACTACCAGCATTACCACTACCAGCATCACCACTACCAGCATTACCACTACCAGCATCACCACTACCAGCATCACCACTACCAGCATCACCACTACCAGCTTACCTCATACCACTACCAGCATTACCACTACCAACATTACCACTACCAGCATCACCACTACCAGCATCACACTCAGCATACCACTACCAGCATCACCACTACCAGCATACCACTACCAACATTACCACTACCAGCATCACCACTACCAGCATCACCACTCACCAGCATCACCACTACCAGCATACCACTACCACATCACCACTACCAGCATCACCACTACCAGCATCACCACTACCAGCATCACCACTACCAGCATCCACCACTCCAGCATCACCACTACCAGCATACCACTACCAGCATCACACTACCAGCATTACCACTACCAGCATTACCACTACCAGCATCACCATACCACACTACCAGCATCACCTCACTACTACCAGCATACCACTACCAGCATACCACTCCACTCACAGCATCACCACTACCAGCATTACCACTACCACCATACAGTTACCACTACCAGCATCACCACTACCAGCATCACCACTACCAGCATCACCACTACCAGCATCACCACTACCAGCATTACCACTACCAACATTACCACTACCAGCATCACCACTACCAGCATCACCACTACCAGCATCACCACTACCAACATTACCACTACCAGCATCACCACTACAAGCATCACCACTACCAGCATCACCACTACCAGCATCACCACTACCAGCATTACCACTACCAACATTACCACTACCAGCATCACCACTACCAGCATTACCACTACCAACATTACCACTACCAGCATCACCACTACCAGCATTACCACTACCAACATCACCACTACCAGCATCACCACTACCAGCATCACCACTACCAGCATTACCACTACCAACATCACCACTACCAGCATCACCACTACCAGCATCACCACTACCAGCATCACCACTACCAGCATCACCACTACCTCTGCTTCTTGTTCTTCCTCTCTTGGTCCCGCCTCTGTCCCCTTCGCCTATATATACTGGCTCCCTCTCAGTCTTTTATGTCAGTGTGACTTTGTAAATGGTCAAAGTGGGACCGAAACGTCGTGTTCAGCTCCCTGTCCTGTGTGCGGGATATTTGTGTATCGATTTGTTCACAATGTTCATCACTGAACACGAACACAGAATCACAAACCAGGTGAAAGAAGCCAATTGTTGTTGTTGATGTTGGTGGTGTCAAGCCGGGGAAGTGCAGGATCAACCAGGCTGTTGATGCCCATGTGTGGGGGAGGGGGATGACAGCAAGCGAGCCGCCGGCAGCGACAGCCCGGTTGATCAAGCAGGCAAGCGGCCTCTCTCTTCCCCCCCCTCTCTCTCCTCACTTCCCACTCTTTCCCCTTGACCTAATCCTCCTCCCCCCCTCCCCCACACAAGGAGGGGTGAGGGGTTGATGTCTTAACCACTAACAGCTTTTAGCGCCAGGATTACTTATGCCTTTTAACTATGTGGCATGTGGGAGGGAGGGGCGGGGGGGAGGGGGGTAGAGGGGGGCAACAACAACCTCATGTCCACCCTTATGGTCAACCAACACAGGGGTTAAAATCACGCCCCCGCCCCCTCCCACCCTGTGTCTTCCCCTTCCCCCCGCCCCTCTTCCCCCTCCCCCCTGCACCTGAAGACGGGAATAAGCTTGAGCGAGCAAGGCATTTAATTATTGTGATAAGCTTACATCAGCTTCAAGCCCCGTGAAGGACGTCTCCAAGACGGCCGAGATGATTCAGCCAGCTTAATCATCACCGCCCATTGATGATACCTCAAGCGTAAACCTCAGAGAAATGAGAGAGAGAGAGAAACCTCAGAGAAATGAGAGAGAGAGAGAGAGAGAGAGAGAGAGGAGAGAGAGAGAGAGAGAGAGAGAGAGAGAGAGAGAGAGAGAGAGAGAGAGAGAGAGCGAGAGAGAGAGAGAGCATCACTTCGTCTGAGATCATTTATCCCCATGATGTTCTTCAGTTAGTAAGTTGATCAAATGAAATCGCTGACCCACAGATGGACCAATGATAGACCACAGGTGGACCACAGATGGACCACAGCTGGCTACAACTTCGTCCTGTTCCCTTCTCGCATGCCTCAAAACAATAATAAGGTTCACAAACGCGCTGATGTAGGTAACAGCTCTTAGCTTGTAAATAAAGTTAGGATCCCTTACCCTTAGCCTTGTTAAACCCTGTGTAGAGAGAGAGATAGAGAGAGAGATAGAGATAGATAGAGAGAGAGAGAGAGAGATAAAGGAGATTCACCACGTAACAATCAGTCACGTCTACCAGGGCAGCATCACCCAAACTCAGCACAGACACAGTCATTATCAAAGTCATTTTTTCAACCTGGAATGACCCAGAATTAAAAAAATGACCTTCAAAGTGTCTTCAAAGTCACCTAACAGGTATCGGAACTAGGCCACCGAGTCACACTTCAGCGAGTCATAGCGGTCACAAACCACTCACGAAGTAACGATCTCTGGTTCCAATCGTAACTACTGACGTACTGAAATACGATTTCCTTCGTAAATATCGTTGCAATTTGCAAAATACGAACGCAAGAAAGGAGGAACACTGCAATAGGCCTACTGGCTCATACATGCCGTCATGGGGTCAGTCACAACAGCCAGTATTTCGTAACAGCCAGTAATTCGTAACCTAACTGGTTACGAATTTAAAACCATACGAACGAGATGAGCAATTTATTGAAGAGGGGACCGCAACGAATACAGCTCTGTACCTGTCGCTACAGATAGGTAATTACGAATTGGTGATTACGAATAGGTAATTGCGAATAGGTAATCATGAAAAGGTGATTACGAATAGGTAAATACGAATAGGTAGTTACGAATAGATGATTACTAATAAGTGATTACGAATAGATAACGAATAGGTAATTACGAATAGGTGATAATTAATAAGTAACCACGAATAGGTAACTACGAATAGGTAGTTACGAATAGGTGATTACGTCATTCCACTGCATCATTGCTCTGGCTTGAGATGAGATCTCACATGGAGGCGCTAAACCCGTAGGGAAGGGGTGCTGAGAGGGGGTAGGGGAGGGGGACGTAATCAAGTTTGATCCCCAGGAAGGGATCAAGAGCCCTCTCAGTAGCAGGTGTTACTAGTGTGAATGACATGCCATAAAGAGGTGAGGAATGAGAGGAGGGGGAGGGAGAAGTGGTAAATTGGGGAGGGGGAAGGGGGAGGAGGGGGAGGAGGGGGGTGGGGGAAGCACAAAGGCGTTGAGGGTAGGTCACGACAAAGCCGAGGATTTCACAACAGACTGAACAGACACTGAACTCTGTGATGGAGGTGTCAGGCCACTCTTCCTCACTACTCCAGACACGTACTGAGGGAGGCCACTCTCCCTCACTACTCCAGACACGTACTGAGGGAGGCCACTCTCCCTCACTACTCCAGACACGTACTGAGGGAGGCCACTCTCCCTCACTACTCCAGACACGTACTGAGGGAGGCCACTCTCCCTCACTACTCCAGACACGTACTGAGGGGGGCCACTCTCCTCACTACTCCAGACACGTACTGAGGGGGGCCACTCTCCCTCACTACTCCAGACACGTACTGAGGAGGCCACTCTCCCTCACTACTCCAGACACGCACTGAGGCCACTCTCCCTCACTACTCCAGACACGTACTGAGGGAGGCCACTCTCCCTCACTACTCCAGACACGCACTGAGGGAGGCCACTCTCCCTCACTACTCCAGACACGCACTGAGGGAGGCCACTCTCCCTCACTACTCCAGACACGCACTGAGGGAGGCCACTCTCCTCACTACTCCAGACACGCACTGAGGGAGGCCACTCTCCCTCACTACTCCAGACACGCACTGAGGGAGGCCACTCTCCCTCACTACTCCAGACACGCACTGAGGGAGGCCACTCTCCCTCACTACTCCAGACACGTACTGAGGGAGGCCACTCTCCTCACTACTCCAGACACGCACTGAGGCCACTCTCCCTCACTACTCCAGACACGCACTGAGGGAGGCCACTCTCCCTCACTACTCCAGACACGCACTGAGGAGGCCACTCTCCCTCACTACTCCAGACACGCACTGGGAGGCCACTCTCCTCACTACTCCAGACACGCACTGAGGAGGCCACTCTCCCTCACTACTCCAGACACGCACTGAGGGAGGCCACTCTCCCTCACTACTCCAGACACACACTGAGGGAAGGAGGGAGGGAAGAAGAGAGAGAGAGAGAGCAGGGATACACACACGCACTCATATATATATATATATATATATATATATATATATATATATATATATATATATATATATATATATATATATATATATATATTGTCCAAACTCCTGACGAAGCAGAGGAGACAGTGCAAGAGACCTAGACCTATTAACCAACTCCTCTTCACTATGTTGATATATATATATATGTGTGTGTGTGTGTGTGTGTGTGTGTGCTTCAGGAGGGAGCTCGACAGATTCCACAAAACTGTTCTTGATCAGACGGGTTGTGGTTCACACACTGGACTGCGGGCGGAGAACACTAACAGTTTGATCCATCAGGACCGGGACCGAGCCGCGGGGGCGCTGACCTTCGGAAGTGACTCCAGGTGACGTCCAGGTGAAGTCCAGGTGAAGTCCAGGTGAAGCAAGAGTGTGAAAAACTTGTGAAAGAGAGGGAAGGGTGATAGAGGCAGCTACATCACACAGGAGGGGTGATAGAGGCAGCTACATCACACAGGAGGGGTGATAGAGGCAGCTACATCACACAGAAGAGGTGATAGAGGCAGCTACATCGCACAGGAGGGGTGATAGAGGCAGCTACATCACACAGGAGGGGTGATAGAGGCAGCTACATCACACAGGAGGGGTGATAGAGGCAGCTACATCACACAGAAGAGGTGATAGAGACAGCTACATCACACAGGAGGGGTGATAGAAGCAGCTACATCACACAGGAGGGGTGATAGAGGCAGCTACATAACACACGAGGGGTGATAGAGGCAGCTACATCACACAGGAGGGGTGATAGAGGCAGCTACATCACACAGGAGAGGTGATAGAGGCAGCTACATCACACAGGAGGGGTGATAGAGGCAGCTACATCACACAGAAGAGGTGACAGAGGCGGCTACATCACACAGGAGGGGTGAGAGGGGCGGCTACATCACACAGGAGGGGTAAGAGGGGCGGCTACATCACACAGGAGGGGTGATATAAGGCAGCTACATCACACAGGAGGGGTGACAGAGGCAGCTACATCACACAGAAGGGTGACAGAGGCGGCTACATCACACAGGAGGGGTGAGAGGGGCGGCTACATCACACAGAAGGGTGAAGGGGGCGGCTACATCACACAGGAGGGGTGATAGAGGCAGCTACATCACACAGGAGGGGTGATAGAGGCAGCTACATCACACAGAAGAGGTGACAGAGGCGGCTACATCACACAGGAGGGGTGACAGAGGCGGCTACATCACACAGGAAGGGTGACAGAGGCGGCTACATCACACAGGAGGGGTGAGGGCGCTACATCACACAGAGGGTGAGAGGCGGCTACATCACACAGGAGGGGTGAGAGAGGCGGCTACATCACACAGAGGGTAGAGGGCGGTCATCACACAGGAGGGAAGAGGCCGGCTACATCACACAGGAGGGGAGGCGGCTCATCACAGGAGGGTGAGAGGCGCTACATCACACAGAGGGTGAAGGGCGGCTACATCACACAGGAGGGGTGAAGGGCGCTCATCACACAGGAGGGTGAGAGGGGCGGCTACATCACACAGGAGGGGGGGCGCTCATCACACAGAGGAGAGAGGCGGCTACATCACACAGGAGGGTGAGAGGGCGGCTACATCACACAGGAGGGGTGAGAGGGGCGGCTACATCACACAGGAGGTGAGAGGGGCGCTACATCACACGGAGGGGTGAGAGGGACGGCTACATCACACAGGAGGGTGAGAGGGCGGCTACATCACACAGGAGGGTGAGAGGGCGGCTACATCACACAGGAGGGGTGAGAGGGCGGCTACATCACACAGGAGGGGTGAGAGGGGCGGCTACATCACACAGGAGGGGTGAGAGGGGCGGCTACATCACACAGGAGGGGAGAGGGGCGGCTACATCACACAGGAGGGGTGAGAGGGGCGGCTACATCACACAGGAGGGCTGAGAGGGACGGCTACATCACACAGGAGGGGTGAGAGGGGCGGCTACATCACACAGGGGTGAGGGGCGGCTACATCACAGAGGGTGAGAGGGGCGGCTACATCACACAAGGGGGAGGGCGGCTACACACACGGAGGGGGTGAGAGGGGCGGCTACATCACACAGGAGGGGTGAGAGGGGCGGCTACATCACACAGGAGGGGTGAGAGGGGCGGCTACATCACACAGGAGGGGTGAGAGGGGCGGCTACATCACACCCTCAACAATGTATGTACTCAGCTGAGTGAGATTTTTTACATAATGGAGTGTCAATTAACATGTTATCAGAGCAGGCTGTAAATTGGGCATTTTCGTAAATATAGGAAGACTGTAAATGTAGACAGGCTGTAAATGTAGACAGGCTGTAAATGTAGACAGGCTGTAAATGTAGACTGGCTGTAAATACAGGGAGACTTTTAAAGAAAGAGATTCTAATGAGATGTGAATTAGCACAGACCGTAAATGCCCCTAAACTGTAAACGAGAAGTGAAATATGTCTGTAAATGACTGTGACCCACATAAACCAAGACATAAACCAAGACATAAAGCAAGACATAAACCGATACATAAACCAAGACATAAACGAAGACACAGACGAAGATATAACGAAGACATTAACCAAGACCCTTTAGTGGTCTTTTAGGGATGTACATTTCGTACTGGCACAACTGAAGACCCTTAGTGATACGTTCATTGGGTAATATGGCTCTTCAAGGAAGCCAAATTACCTACTGGATCCGTCCGCTGCAAGACGTTCCCATCGACGGAGAGCGTTTCGCCCCTCCACACAGAGCGAAACTATGCATTGACCTCCTTCCCCTCCCACGCTAAAGAAGTGACCAGTCGACATGACATGGAGGTCAGGTCATACAGAGTCGAAGTCTCCCATTCTGTTGTCTCCAGACTTTTCAAAACCATTTTCCTTACAGATTGATGCTTGTGAGTCTGGGGTGGGAGCAGTGCTTCTGCAATCTGGGGATGATGGGTTGCAGCCTGTGGCATTTTTCTCTGCCAAATACCAGCCACACCAGAGGGCCTACTCTACTATAGAGAAGGAGGGCCTGGCTCTACTTCTGGCATTAGAGCATTTTGATGTCTACGTGGGCCAGTCCTCTCAGGTGGTCTCCATCTACAGCGACCACAACCCTCTGGTATACCTCCAGCACATGAAGAACAAAAATACCAGACTCATGCGTTGGAGTATTAGGTTGCAACCCTACAATATAAAAATTATACACATTGCTGGAAAATTTAACACACTAGCTGATGTGTTGTCCAGAAGTCATTGTATTTAGTTAGGATGTGTTAGGGACTTTGGGTAGAACCAGCCCTTTTTTTCCCTAGTGGTGGGTTTTTTTTTAGTGGGGGGGTGCCCTGCTACCGACCGCAGGCACCTTGGACCTATGTTAGCCCTACCGTCGGCTGTCTCACTCTTAAGTTTAAAGCTGGACTTAAGTCTCGAGAAAAGTTTAGCTTTAACTAATGAGCGGGATGGTAGAGGGGAAAGGCGGTCCCATTATTATAATGTGCCATGGTGGCACTCTACCCATTTGAGGTGGAAGCCTAGTCCTGAGCCCTCTTGGGGTGGGGGTGTTGCATGCAAAGAGTATGTAACCTTTATTCGGAGCATGTTAAACACACCCACATAGGCTCCCCTCCAACCAGCGAACCATCGTTAAGGGTTTGGTGATGAGGGCCCCATCATCAAATCAACGACTCGGTTCAGCCAATTAAAAATGCGACAGGACAGGCCCCCATATTACAACCTCAGGTTCAATGGCCTGTTAACCTGAGTGTAAAGGAAGCTTGAAGCAAAGAAACACAGTAGAAGATGTATTGAAATTGTATTTCTTTCAAAAAATCAGCTAGATTAATTCCAAACTTTGATCTTTTCCTTCACCAAGTAATTGTGATTATATAAGACTTTTGTCTTTTCCTTCACCAAGTATAACAAAGTGATATTTACACATATGTACACTATATACAAAGGAGTAGTGTTTAGTGCACGCCACAGTTGTCTAGGCTAAGCAGCAGCCAAAAGACAGACAACTTTCCACAACCAGCTCTATGCAGGAATTCCAATGACAAACTGTGAGTGGTAACCACGTCACCTTTGTCATTGTTAAACTCGCATTTTTAATTGGCTCAACCGAGTCGTTGATTTGATGATGGGGCCCTCATCACCAAACCCTTAACGATGGTTCGCTGGTTGGAGGGGAGCCTATGTGGGTGTGTTTAACATGCTCCGAATAAAGGTTACATACTCTTTGCATGCAACAATTGTCTAGTCTGTACTGACAACATCTGCACTGCTTTATAAGTTACTTGTCACTCGAAACTCTGACTTGAAAAGTGCACTGAATAATAATAATAATAATAATAATAATAATAATAATAATAATACAAATAATAATAATAATAAAATAATAATAATAATAATAATAATAATAATAATAATAATAATAATAATAATAATAATAATAATAATCATAATAATAATCATAATAATAATTTTAGATCATCATTAAGCTTATAACAGCATCAATCAAGCTCTGCATCATCACCATTCACTATCGCCCTGTTAATTGCTATGCAAATTTCCTCTAAATCACTCCAATTACCCAGCGATTGGTAATTACTCCGGCATCCACCATTTGAACGAGCCATTAGCCGAAAAAAGGCCTTTATCAAATAGCACTAGTCATATAAAGCCGAATTATCGGCCGCAAAGGTCATTTTCCCAACCCCCAACTGAAGTCCTGATTATGTATATCGTCACAATTCTAAATTGGCTGCCCACAACCACCCACTTGTGCCGCCTGAAAAATCATGGCCGATATATATATATATATATATATATATATATAGATATATACATATATATTTTTTTCACCAACGCGAGTTGTAATGATAAATAAAAGGCTTATCAATATATTTTCTGATGACAAACCCTCTTCACACACACACACACACACACACACACACACACACACACACACACACACACACACACACACACACATACACACACACACAAGATAAGACTCTTGGAACAGAGAGAGTGGACTTAAAATAAGATAAGATAAGATTTTCTTTGGATTTTTAACTCCGGAGGGTTAGCCACCCAGGATAACCCAATAAAGGCAGTGCGTCATCGAGGACTGTCTGTCTTGTTTCCATTGTGGTCCTCAATCTTGTCCCCCCAGGATGCAACCCACACCAGTCGACTAACTCCCAGGTACCTATTTGCTGCTAGGTGAACATGACAACAGGTGTAAGGAAACACGTCGAAAAATGTTTCCACCCCGCCGGGAATCGAACCCGGACACTCCGTGTGTGAAGCAAGAGCTTTAGCCACCAGGCATCTAAGGAAGAAGCGGGGCCAGGAACTATGAATCGACCCCTGCAATAACAAATAGGTGATTACAAATAGGTGAACACACACACACATATATAATGATGTATTTGCCCTAATAGATCTACCTCCTTAACCACCTATTTGCCCTAACAGGTTCTAGCTAAGTGACACTAGACACAGACCTGCACCCGTCGTCTTAGTCGCTGTATTGGGCATTTGGGCTGGGATACAAGCCTGTTAAACGCGGAAATAGGCACTATTGTTAACAGTTCCGTTGCTTATGTTTGGTGATAGCAAGGAATTTTTGTGTCCGCGAGAGTTAATGGCCAACGAAGAACTGCTCTGTTAACGGTAAATCTGGGTTCCGGGGGGTTCTGATTACCGTTGTAGCCGTTGTGCTGCTCCCCTACCACAGCTCTGATAGAACCTATGTGAGGTTCACTGGTGCGATGAAGCGCATGCCAGGTCCAGGGGTCCTGCCAGAACCTGTGCGAGGTTCATGGGTCCTCATGCTCTCGTAGCCCCATGAACTACCTACCCAGTGCTAGGTATCATTGGTATCAACTAAATCAAAGGATCGATGGGATTATCGAAAGGGGGTCGATAAATGGCTGGGGTCAAAAGGGGGCGTCAGTAAATTTCTAGGAGTCCTGCCTTGACTGGATTCTTGCATCATAAGATTTGAGAATAGAAAATCCGGACACTGACTCTCAATTGCAGGAAAAACTCATTGATATGACAATGGATCTCGTAGCAAAAGCCTTTGTTCAGAAGTGAAAGTCTTTGTTCAGAAGTGAAAGTCTTTGTTCAGAAGTGAAAGCCTTTGTTTAGAAGTGAAAGCCTTTGTTCAGAAGTGAAAGTCTTTGTTCAGAAGTGAAAGCCTTTGTTCAGAAGTGAAAGTCTTTGTTCAGAAGTGAAAGTCTTTGTTTAGAAGTGAAAGCCTTTGTTCAGAAGTGAAAGCCTTTGTTCAGAAGTGAAAGTCTTTGTTCAAAAGTGAAAGTCTTTGTTCAGAAGTGAAAGCCTTTGTTTAGAAGTGAAAGCCTTTGTTCAGAAGTGAAAGTCTTTGTTCAGAAGTGAAAGCCTTTGTTCAGAAGTGAAAGTTTTTGTTCAGAAGTGAAAGCCTTTCTTCAGAAGTAAGACATTTTGTACAGAAGTGAAAGTCTTTGTTTAGAAAAAAAAAGCTTTTGTTCAGAAGTAAGACCTTTTGTTCAGAAGTCAAAATCTTAAAAGTAACCATTGGAGCAATGTAAATACTGTTAAATGTTATTATTATTATTATTATTATTATTATTATTATTATTATTAGTAGTAGTAGTAGTAGTAGTAGTAGTATCTATAATTATTATTATTATTATTATTATTATTATTATTATTATTAGTAGTAGTAGTAGTAGTAGTAGTAGTAGTAGTAGTAGTATCTATAATTATTATTATTATTATTATTATTATTATTATTATTATTATTAGTAGTAGTAGTAGTAGTAGTAGTAGTAGTAGTAGTAGTAGTAGCATCTATAATTATTATTATTAATATTATTCGTAGTACTATTTAATTTATATTCCTATAATAAATATTTGGGGGTCAATGAAAAATCTGAAACTACATAAAGGTGTCCGTGTACTGAGGAGTTTGAGGACCCCTGGTTCTAAATTTTGCTACATAGCATTTAAATGGTGCTACATGACATCTAATAGTGCTACATAGCATTTTACCTGGCATTTAAATATTCCTACATACTTTCTAAATAGGGCTGCAACAGCATCTAAATGGTGCTTCATAGTACCAAAATGGAGCTACATAGCCCCAAAATAGAGCTACATAGCGCCTAAAAGGTGCTACATAGCGCCTAAAAGGTGCTACATAGCAACTAAAAGGTGCTATATAGCACCTAAAAGGTGCTACATAGCACCTAAATAATCCCCTCTATCACGCCAATATTCGCCACAGAGTAAATATCGCCATACAAAACTCTAATAACAACATGGAGAGCCAATAACATCATAAAGGAGTGCCAGTAACGTCATACAGGGGTGCCAATGACGCCATAAAGGAGTACCAATAACGCAGACAGTCGCACCAATGCCAATAATGTCATAAAGAGTGCCAGTAACACAGACCGTGGCACTAGTGCCAGTAACGTCATAGAGGGGTGCCAGTAACGTCATACAAGAGTGTCACTAACGACGTTAAGGAGTGCCAGTAACGTCATACAGGAGTGCCTGTAACGTTATACAAGGGTGCCAGTAACGTCATAGAGGGATGTCAATAACATCATATAGAAGTGCCAGTAACGTCATTCAGGAGAGCCAGTAACGTCATACAGGAATGCCAGTAACGAAGACGGTGGCACCAGTGCCAGTAATGTTATACAGGAGTGCCAGTAACGCAGACGGTGGCACAAGTGCCAGTAACGCAGACGGTGGCACCAGTGCCAGTAACGCAGACGGTGGCACCAGTGCCTATTGAATGGCGCAGTTGTCACTTCCTAATATTGTTACCAGTCCTCTCGTTCATATATATGGAAATGATGAGCACAGCAAACATGGAGTGAGGGGAGGTGAGGGGAATGGAGGAGAGGGGAGGTGAGAGGCGGTGAGGGAAGGTGACTGGGAGGTGAGGAGAGGTGAGGAGAGGTGAGGGGGAGGTGAGGGGAACGTGAGGGGAACGTCAGGGGAGCTGAGGGAGGTTATGTGTGGGGTCGGCAGCCCTGGTAATACATCAAACAAGCATGTTAGGGTGGTGTTGGCAGCCCTGGTTACCTATAGATTACCTACAATCGGCTTCAGGGTCACCGCCCCCGCGACTCGGTCCCAGGCTAGGCCTCCTGGCTGCCGGCCTCCAGCAACCAGACTCTTGGTGCTGGCCGCACGCAGACCAACATATACACCACAGCCTGGCTGATCAGGAAGTGACTTGAGGAACTCATCAGATTCCATCTTGAAGACAGTCAGAGCTTTGCTAGTGATTCTCCTTACGTATGAAGGGTGTTGATGAGTCGCGGTCCCTTTACACTTATTGAGTTCTCTCTCAGTGTACTCCCCGTCTGTCAAGCCTCTTGTGTTTATAAGTAGTGATTTCAGTGTGTAAGATCGGGACCAATCCCTCCAGAGTCTTCCAGGTGTAGATTATGATGTATCTCTATCACTTACTTTCTAAGGAGTACTCTTCAAGAGACTTCATGTAATTGAAATGCTTGACTGATTTTTTGTTTACGATTGGTAAAGAATCTCTGTACATTCTTCAGTTCTGCTAGTTTACTTTGAAGGAAGTTGTTAGTACATAGCAGTACTCCAGTAGCAGTACTCCAGTAGCAGTACTCCAGTAGCAGTACTCCAGCAGCAGTAGTCCAGTAGCAGTACTCCAGTAGCAGTACTCCAGCAGCAGTACTCCAGCAGGGACTCCAGTAGCAGTACTCAGCAGCAGTACTCCAGCAGGGAGTACTCCAGCAGCAGTACTCCAGCAGCAGTACTCCAGCTAGCAGTACTCCAGCAGCAGTACTCTGCAGCAGTACTCCAGAGCAGTACTCCAGAGCAGACTCAGAGCAGTACTCCAGCAGCAGTACTCCAGCAGCAGTACTCAGAGCAGTACTCAGAGCAGACTCAGCAGCAGTACTCCAGCAGCAGTAGCACTCCAGCAGCAGTATCCAGTAGCAGTACTAATCCAGTAGCAGTACTCCAGTAGCAGTACTCCAGCAGCAGTACTCCAGCAGCAGTACTCCAGCAGCAGTACTACAGAGCAGTCTCCAGGACTGCAGCAGCTCACAGTCAGCAGTACTCCAGCAGCAGTACTCCAGTCAGCAGTACTCAGCAGCAGTACTCCAGCAGCAGACCAGTAGCAGTACTCCAGCAGCAGTACTCCAGCAGACTCAGCAGCAGTACTCCAGTAGCAGACTCCAGCAGCAGACTCCAGCAGCAGTACTCCAGCAGCAGTACTCCAGCAGCACTCGCAGCAGCAGCACTCCAGCAGCAGTACTCAGTAGCAGTACTCCAGCAGCAGTACTCCAGCAGCAGTACTCCAGCAGCAGTACTCAGCAGCAGTACAGCAGACTCCAGCAGCAGTACTCCAGCAGCAGTACTCCCGAGCAGATCCAGCACGCAGCATACTCCAGCAGCAGTACTCCAGCAGCAGTACTCCAGTAGCAGTACTCAGCAGCAGTACTCCAGCAGCAGTACTCCAGCAGCAGTACTCCAGTAGCAGTACTCAGAGCAGTCTCAGTCAGCAGTACTCACAGCAGCAGCATACCAGCAGCAGTACTCAGCAGCAGTATCTCCGAGCAGTACTCCAGCAGCAGTACTCCGTAGCTAGCAGTACTCCAGCAGCAGTACTCCAGTAGCAGTACTCCAGTCAGCAGTACTCAGCAGCAGCAAGCAGTACTCCAGCAGCAGTACTCCAGCAGCAGTACTCAGTCAGCAGTACTCCAGCAGCAGTACTCCAGTAGCAGTACTCCAGTAGCAGTACTCCAGCAGCAGTACTCCAGTAGCAGTACTCCAGTAGCAGTACTCCAGTCAGCAGTACTCCAGTAGCAGTACTCCAGTAGCAGTACTCCAGCAGCAGTACTCCAGTAGCAGAGCATCCAGCAGCAGTACTCCAGTAGCAAGTACTCCAGTAGCAGTACTCCAGTAGCAGTACTCAGAGCAGCTCAGCAGATAGCATCCAGTAGCAGTACTCCAGTAGCAGTACTCCAGCAGAGTAGACTCCAGCAGCAGTACTCTAGTAGCAGTACTCCAGTAGCAGTACTCCAGTAGCAGTACTCCAGCAGCAGTACTCCAGTAGCAGTACTCCAGTAGCAGTACTCCAGCAGCAGTACTCCAGCAGCAGTACTCCAGTAGCAGTACTCCAGTAGCAGTACTCCAGTAGCAGTACTCCAACAGCAGTACTCCAGTAGCATTACTCCAGCAGCAGTACTCCAGCAGCAGTACTCCAGCAGCAGTACTACAGTAGCAGTACTCCAGTAGCAGTACTCCAGCAGCAGTACTCCAGTAGCAGTACTCCAGCAGCAGTACTCCAGTAGCAGTACTCCAGTAGCAGTACTCCAGCAGCAGTACTCCAGCAGCAGTACTCCAGTAGCAGTACTCCAGTAGCAGTACTCCAGCAGCAGTACTCCAGCAGCAGTACTCCAGTAGCAGTACTCCAGTAGCAGTACTCCAGTAGCAGTACTCCAGTAGCAGTACTCCAGTAGCAGTACTCCAGCAGCAGTACTCCAGCAGCAGTACTCCAGTAGCAGTACTACAGTAGCAGTACTCCAGTAGCAGTACTCCAGCAGCAGTACTCCAGTAGCAGTACTCCAGTAGCAGTACTCCAGTAGCAGTACTCCAGTAGTAGTACTCCAGCCAAGAGTGAACTACTGATGGATAACAGCATCAATAATGGCTCAGCATCTTCTGCTTTAAATTTTCTTGTTATCCAAATCATCATTTTCCTGCCAGTTATGATAATAACATTGTTGTGATCCTTGAATGTGAGATCAACTGACATCATCACTCCCAGGTCTCACACATTAAACTTCCTCTCAGCAAAGTGATTCCAGTTTGTCCTCCTTCTATCCAGTCCTCAGTTCCTCAACTTTTCCACAGCTGAGGAAATGAAATTTGTCCCACTTGAACTGAGGTCCACTGGAAGACTTGGTTTGTATCAACTTGGAGACTTACTCTGACTTTGGTTAAGTAAGTTTATTCAGGTATACACAAATACAGTTACATAGATTATCATACATAGCAGCAGACGTATAGAGGACCCAGGATAACCCAGAAAAGGATGATAAGGCGCAGTGATTTATACGTCCCAGTCTACGTCGTAGACCCGGCGCCAGTCTACGTGGGATACAAGACTGCGAATCAGAAGTGGGGCGAGTACTGTGCCTTGAGGAACACAGTTTTTCACTCTGGAAGCTCCCGCCTTCACTCTCTTTACTGTTACTCTCTGGGATCTCTTTATTATGAAGGTAAATATTCACCTGTCACTTTTTCCAGTTATTTCTTGATTGTGACCAGATCCACCTGGACTCCATTACCTTTGCACCTTGTTCACCTATCATAGCTTTGGGGCCCAGTCCCTGGACCCATTATGTACCTCTGTAAACATTTGTCTACCGCCCACAGGATGGGTATGGGCTGCATAATACAGATATTAAACTAACTAAATTTTCTTTTTGCTGGCATTTTGTGCGTCATAACGTGGCTTTCGCACTTTTAGAAGGCTGTCGCACAGTGTTCACTACATCTACATGTTACTTGTCCTCCACAACGTCGTGATGGTCCAGTAGCTGGGAGACGCAGGAGGGACTTGCTCTGCTGCCTTGGATTGTACAATTATCGTGACTCAGTGTGATTGTTAATCTTGCAAAGATTTTGATAACTTGGGACGGTACCATAAATGTTATGTTATTTGTTTTGTTTGCAAGGGAGTTTTTGTTACTTTGTGGGGTTTGGTGACTGTGGGATGACTCCCGTGTTGGCAGTCCTGGTGACGCACCAAACAAGCGTGTAGCGGTGGCGTTGGCAGTCCTGGTGACGCACCAAACAAGCGTGTAGCGGTGACGTTGGCAGTCCTGGTGACGCACCAAACAAGCGTGTAGCGGTGACGTTGGCAGTCCTGGTGAGGCACCAAACAAGCGTGTAGCGGCGGCGTTGGCAGTCCTGGTGACGCACCAAACAAGCTTGCAGCGGTGGCGTTGACAGTCCTGGTGAGGCACCAAACAAGCGCGTAGCGGCGGCGTTGGCAGTCCTGGTGACGCACCAAACAAGCGCGTAGCGTTGGCGTTGGCGTTGGCAGTCCTGGTGACGCACCAAACAAGCGCGTAGCGGCGGCGTTGGCAGTCCTGGTGACGCATGTGATAGTCTTTTCATGGCGCAAGTTAGACCGATGTGTACAAACTGCGGGGTGACGATGAATGCCGCTTCTCTATAGGTAATACGAACCCACCACCGCCACCACTGCTGCCACCACCAGAGGTCCTCCTTCACTCCAACACTCCTCCTCCATCAAGTTTTTTCCCCTCAACGTCTGGCCAAATCCCCGAGGAGTTAATATCCCCTTGCTGTACACCGGCAGCTATAGGAAATATTTACCCGGCAAGACGCAATGCTAAAATATAAACAACTTTGAAAGGGGGAATCAGTGTGTGTCGGGGATGGGCGATAGTGGTGGTGGTGGAGGGGGGGGGGAGCAGCATTGATGTGATGCTCCTCCCTTGCCAGCGGATCAGATCGCTTTATTAGTGTCTGATCCCCCTTTGATACTCTTTTGAGGTTTGTCCACCATATTGCCCGCGTCTTTTCAAAGTTTTACTCAATTTGTGGGGATTATCATATATGTGTAGTTTGCTTTACCGGCTTCCTGCAGGAGAGAGGCTGGGGGGATCAGCGGGGGTCGCCAGTATTGAGATCGGATTTGGATGTCTCGCGGGGAACGTTTCGCCCACGTTGCTGCATGTAGCACACGTGGTTACCGTAACACACGTGGTTACCGTAACACACGTGGTTACCGTAACACACGTGGTTACCGTAACACACGTGGTTACCGTAACACACGTGGTTACCGTAACACACGTGGTTACCGTAACACACGTGGTTACCGTAACACACGTGGTTACCGTAACACACGTTATTACCGTAACACACGTGGTTACCGTAACACACGTGGTTACCGTAACACACGTGGTTACCGTAACACACGTGGTTGCCGTAACACACGTGGTTACCGTAACACACGTGGTTGCCGTAACACACGTGGTTACCGTAACACACGTGGTTACCGTAACACACGTGGTTACCGTAACACACGTGGTTACCGTAACACACGTGGTTGCCGTAACACACGTGGTTGCCGTAACACACGTGGTTACCGCTGGTGAATGGCGAGAGACCTATAATTAGGTGATAATGATCGTGGTGGTGTGGTCCCGGTGTGGTCTGAATACCAGACCTTATTTCCCAGCAGTGTGTGTGTGTGTGTGTGTGTGTGGTGTGTGTGCGTGTGTGTGTGTGGTGTGTGTGTGTGTGTGTGTGTGTGTGTGTGTGTGTGTGTGTGTGTTGTGTGTGTGTGTGTGTGTGTGGTGTGTGTGTGTGTGGGGTGTGTGTGTGTGTGTGTGTGTGTGTGTGTGTGTGTGTGTGTGTGTGTGGTGTGTGTGTGGCTGTGTGTTGATGTGTGGTGGGTGTGGTGCGTTGCTGCTCGTGTGGTGTGTGTGTGTGTTTTGGTGTGTGTGTGTGCTTGTGTGGGTTATGGTTGTTCAGAAGTGTGTGATGGAAGTTGCGGTGAGTGGATTTGGGGAGGAGTGTGTTGAGGTGTAGGATGAAGGCGGTGAAGAGGAGAGGAGAGAGGACAGACAGAGAGAAGAGAGGAGAGAGAGAGAGAGAGAGAGAGAGAGAGAGAGAGAGAGAGAGAGAGAGAGAGAGAGAGAGAGAGAAGAAGAAGAAGAAAAAATATTAACCAGGTTGGGTTTATGTTCACTTTCAGTGTCACAAGAGCGATATCCCGAGCACTGCCAAGGCGATGCTGTCTGCTGTTGCTGCTGCTGCAAGAGACAGCAGTGTCTGCTGTTGCTGCTGCTGCAAGAGACAGCAGTGTCTGCTGTTGCTGCTGCAAGAGACAGCAGTGTCTGCTGTTGCTGCAAGAGAAACAGCAGTGTCTGCTGTTGATGCTGCAAGAGACAGCAGTGTCTGCTGTTGCTGCAAGAGAGACAGCAGTGTCTGCTGTTGATGTTGCAAGAGACACCAGTGTCTGCTCTTGCTGCTGCAAAAAACAGCAGTGTCTACTGTTGCTGCTGCAAGAAACAGCAGTGTCTGCTGTTGCTGCTGCAAGAGACAGCAGTGTCTGCTGTTGATGCTGCAAGAGACAGCAGTGTCTACTGTTGCTGCTGCAAGAAACAGCAGTGTCTGCTGTTGCTGCTGCAAGAGACACCAGTGTCTGCTGTTGATGCTGCAAGAGACAGCAGTGTCTACTGTTGCTGCTGCAAGAAACAGCAGTGTCTGCTGTTGCTGCTGCAAGAGACAGCAGAGTCTGCTGTTGCTGCTGCAAGAGACAGCAGTGTCTGCTGTTGCTGCTGCAAGAGACACCAGTGTCTGCTGTTGCTGCTGCAAGAGACACCAGTGTCTGCTGTTGCTGCTGCAAGAGACACCAGTGTCTGCTGTTGCTGCAAGAGACAGCAGTGTCTGCTGTTGCTGCTGCAAGAGACAGCAGTGTCTGCTGTTGCTGCTGCAAGAGACACCAGTGTCTGCTGTTGCTGCTGCAAGAGACACCAGTGTCTGCTGTTGCTGCAAGAGACAGCAGTGTCTGTTGTTGCTGCTGCAAGAGACACCAGTGTCTACGGTTGCTGCAAGAGACAGCAGTGTCTGCTGTTGCTGCTGCAAGAGACACCTGTGTCTGCTGTTGCTGCAAGAGACAGCAGTGTCTGCTGTTGCTGCTGCAAGAGACACCAGTGTCTGTTGTTGCTGCTGCAAGAGACACCAGTGTCTGCTGTTGCTGCAAGAGACAGCAGTGTCTGCTGTTGCTGCTGCAAGAGACACCAGTGTCTGCGGTTGCTGCAAGAGACAGCAGTGTCTGCTGTTGCTGCTGCAAGAGACAACCGCAACAGCTTCTAGTGGAGGTGGATCTCAGACAGGATCCATCACCATCATCAACAGTGAACCACCATCATCAACAGTGAACCACCATCATCAACAGTGAACCACCATCATCAACAGTGAACCACCATCATCAACAGTGAACCACCATCATCAACAGTGAACCACCATCATCAACAGTGAACCACCATCATCAACAGTGAACCACCATCATCAACAGTGAACCACCATCATCAACAGTGAACCATCATCATCAACAGTGAACCACCATCATCAACAGTGAACCACCATCATCAACAGTGAACCACCATCATCAACAGTGAACCACCATCATCAACAGTCTGTATCAGCACTTAGTAAGGGTCATCAGATTCCCTGATTGGGCAACAGATAAGATCACAGAGCGCCATCTTTAACCCTCAGGGGAATCAACAACAGGAGCAGCTGCTCCTCCTGTTGCCCTCGATCCCCCCCCCTCCAACAGTACAGAGGAGTACGCCCCTCCTCCTTTTACTTCCAGCTTCCCCGCCGGTTTCTCCCCCCCCCCTCTGTCTCTCTCCCCCACCAGCCCCTCCCCATCCACCCTTCCTCCCTATGAAGAGGAGGAGGGGAAGGGGTGACACGGGAGGGGTGTTAGGGGAAGACTGGTAACCTCACCCACGACAACTTAAACCCGTGTGGGTTTAAGTTGTCGTGGGTCGTGCCGCTTCCCCTCGCGGCACGACCCTCGCCCTTACGTCACCACTTCGCAAGGTTCGCAGTCACCCCACCCCTCCTCGGGGAGGGGTGGGGGAGGGGTGTAATTGAGCTGGTGTCAGCGTGGACACGCGTCACGGCAATTTCGATGGAGGGTAATTAAGACAAGGTTGTTAGGGAGAACTGCGGTAATTAACCCTCCTGGATTAACCACAGTTCAGATTTGTGATGGCAGGAGTTTTGTGTTCTGATATATTGTGTTCCCTTCTGAACAGTGAACAGCCTCTTTAATCTGTTGTTGAAGAATGCATAATTTTTGAACACACACACACACACACACATGTATATATATATATATATATATATATATATATATATATATATATATATATATATATTATTCTTTTTCGTCTTCTTCTTCTTATTATTATTATAATTATTATTATTATTATTAATATTACTACTACTAGACATTCGTTCACATTTTGTTCATAACTCACGAACGCCGCATCCGATCGGCTTCATGTTATTTTTAAACGCCGTTCACTGTATCTAGGACAAGGGTCATGGTAGTATTGGTGCGTCAGGAAGTCCTGTGAGCAGTGCTATGTGACCTCTTCCAGGCTTCCTGGAGAGGATCTGATACTTTCGAAAAGCCTCTTCTGTGTCGCTGGCTGAAGATGTGTGAAG
>WNWK01000164.1:395000-420000 GCA_009830355.1 Cherax destructor | reverse complement strand
CCTCTAGCCTAGTTGATTAACCCCCTATCCTCTAACCTAGTAGATTAACCCCCTATCCTCTAACCTAGTAGATTAACTCTCTATCCTCTAACCTAGTAGATTAACCCCCTATCCTCTCTCCTTTCAACCGCGCCCATCAACCAACATTACCATGAGCACCGCAGCTGATGCACCAGCAACGTCACGGCGGCGCTAACGAGACAATTAACCAGAACTGGGCAGGTAACATGCACCCTCCCTCCCCTCCCCTCCCTCCCATCCCTCCCTCCCTCCCTCCTCCCTCACCCTCTCCAGAAGTTAACAAGGGGAACTAGCGGTGAGGGGATAACAAGCAGTGGGTCCAGCTGCTGCTGCTGCTGCCTCACTGCCGCTGCATCAGCTGCCGCTGCATCAGCTGCCGCTGCCTCACTGCCGCTGCTTCAGCTGCCGCTGCCTCACTGCCGCTGCTTCAGCTGCTGCTGCCTCACTGCCGCTGCTTCAGCTGCCGCTGCCTCACTGCCGCTGCTTCAGCTGCCGCTGCCTCACTGCCGCTGCTTCAGCTGCCGCTGCCTCACTGCCGCTGCTTCAGCTGCCGCTGCCTCACTGCCGCTGCTTCAGCTGCCGCTGCCTCACTGCCGCTGCATCAGCTGCCGCTGCCTCACTGCCACTGCTTCAACTGCCGCTGCCTCACTGCCACTGCTTCAACTGCCGCTGCCTCACTGCCACTGCTTCAACTGCCGCTGCCTCACTGCCACTGCTTCAACTGCCGCTGCCTCACTGCCGCTGCTTCAGCTGCCGCTGCCTCACTGCCGCTGCTTCAGCTGCCGCTGCCTCACTGCCGCTGCTTCAGCTGCCGCTGCCTCACTGCCACTGCTTCAGCTGCCGCTGCCTCACTGCCACTGCTTCAGCTGCCGCTGCCTCACTGCCACTGCTTCAGCTGCCGCTGCCTCATTGCCGCTGCATCAGCTGCCACTGCTTCACTACCACTGCTTCACTGCTGCTTCACTTCATATCCTCCTCACTTAGGTTCATTTCGGTTGGGCGTAACGTGGGAAAATGATCATCAGGGATGCGTATATGTTCGTGCGTATGTCGGTGCGTGCGTATGTGTGCGTGTGTACGTGTGTGTGCGAGCATATGTTTGTGCATATATGAGCATATGTGTGCGTGTAATAATAATAATAATAATAATAATAATAATCTTTATTTACTACAAGTACATGTACAAGGTATACAGACCATAGCTGACATCAATGACATACTACTATATAGAAAGCCACTTGTTATGCTGAGCATTTCTCGCAAATTAGGTCAGTTTTGTCCCAGGATGCGACCCACGCCAGTCCACTAACACCCAGGTACCTATTTATCTGATGGGGAACATAGACAACCGGTGTACAGAAACACGCCCAATGTTTCTACCCTCGCCAGGAATCGAACCCGGACACCTCGCCGTGTGAAGCGAGAGATTTAGCCACCAGGCCACGGGGCACCGTGTACGTGTGTGTGTGTGTGTGTGTGTGCATTCGTGCGTGTACGAGTTTGCACACAAACTTGTATGTTCGCATAGACCTGGCTGACATAGGCCAGTAGGCCTACAATAGAATTTTTCTAATTCCAATATGCTTTTTCTTTTTTTGCTGTTAGCTGTGAGAAATGATTTAGAAGGGACAAGAGCTGTACATGCTTCTGGTAGAAGCGTACACAGAGACAGTGGAAAACGAGGTAGTCAGTCCCTGAGTCTGGACGCTGGTATCAAGTATCTCAGTCTTGATGACACTGTTGGGGAGGAATTGGGGAGTATGAGTAAAGACTCCCCTTGTCTCCCACTCTCCCTTACTCCCCTTGTTTCACCCTCCCTCCCTCCACCTTCATCACCCCTCCATAACCATGTGTTACATTGTCTGTCGTGGACCATCCTGACTCCATCCCATGGATCAATTAGACTACCGTGGGAACCACTGAGTCTTCCCTCAGTTCCCCTCAACCTTATTTCCCCTTATCCTGATCCTCGCTTCCCCCTCACTTCTTGTCACCCCTCACTTCGTGAACCTCACTTCCCCCCCCTCCCCTCACCCTCACTGACACTAGATAATGTATAGTATAAGTAGAGATCACTGCAGGAGGTCTACAATACCAGTCCTTGTAACAGCCTGGTTGATCAGACTCTGATTCACCACGAGGCCTAGTCTCAGACCGGGCCACGGGGGCGTTGACACCCGAAACCCTCTCCAGGTATACTCCAGGTATTGTGTCATGTACCGCTTCCTCTTAACTTTCTACATCACACACAGGACCATCACCATCACTCACGAATCGTAAAAAACACGGTTGTAAAACGAAGGTAATCAGTCCACAGCAGGATTCGAACCTGCACACTCACCATCAGAGTGGGCAGAAATTTAACATCACAGCCAGACCTCAGATCAATCCTGCATGTGGCAGGATTTGATGAAATAATAATAATAATAATAATAATAATAATAATAATAATAATAATAATTGCTGATAATAACAATGATAATAATAGCGTCAACAACAATAATATAATTATTATAATTACAATAATAATAATAATAATGCTTTGCCCTTATTCTATGGCAATTTGAATAATCTCGAAGTATGGTTTACTGCCATCTATTCCAGAGCTAATACTCTTGTAGAAGGTACTCCTCCAGGTACTCCATCAGGTACTCCTTCAGGTATTCCTTCAGGTATTCCTTCAGGTACTCCAGCTTGGATCCGAGACCCGTCATACTGCTACAGAGTATGACGTCCGGATTAAGTCCTTACAGACTTGTGGGTGCTTTCGTAACGCAAGGGGTCAGGCACTGGCACTCATGGCATTACTATCTGTGATCCAGTTGCTATAGATGGAGATCTAGTAAGACTTTCCTTTGCAATTCTAACAATAATTTCCTCTGAAGGATAATAATAATGTTACTACTACTAATAATAAATATAATAATTATAATAATCATAATAGCAACAACAAGAATAACAATAATATAATTATAATTAAATAAATAATAATAATAATAATAATAATAATAATAATAATAATAATAATAATAATAATAATAATAATTGTTAGGGAGGGTAATAAGTTAGCACAGTCTTCCTCTGGTGATAACCTTAATGTAATCCGCAGTTATTGTGTCGACGCTGCTTTGTAACCCCAGTCTGACGCTGCGGGAGGAGGGGGAGGGGAGTGGTGGGGAGTGGTGGGGAGTGGTGGGGAAGTGGAGGGGAGTGGTGGAGGAGGAAGGGAGAGAGAGAGAGAACGAGGACGTGGTGGCGGGGGATGAGAAAACTTATCAGGTAATTCTGTGTTATATAATAATAAAAATAATAATAATAATAATAATAATAATAATAATAATAATAATAATAATAATAATAATAATAATATTAATAATAATAATTTCAAAAATAATAATAATTTCAGCACGATACATGTTTGCACGGAGGACTATAACAATTGAGTGTAAACAAACCATACCACGGGTGGGGTTCGAACCCGCGGTCAGAGAATCTCAAAACTCCAGACCCCGGGTTCGAACCCCACCCGTGGTATGGTTTGTTTGCAAACGTGTCATTACGATTTCGTGAGTCAATTGAGTGTACATCCCAAAAGCCCCTTTATATGCAGAGCATTTTGGGCAAACTTAAGACTAACTTAAGATTAATAAGGCAATCTCTCTCTCTCTCTCTCACACACAGTCTGGGAAGCGATGTTGTGGAGGCAGGATCCATACATAGCTTTAAGGGTAGGTATGATAAAGCTCATGGAGCGGGTAGAGTGTCCGAGTAGCGGTCAGTGAAGAGGCGGGGCCAGGGGCTGTGACTCGACCCCTGCAACCACAACTAGGTGAGTACACACACACACAAGCTGCGGTTAATCGATAAATATTTGATCATGATAATAAGGAACATCGTCTCTGTGACACACACGAGGCCGCGGTGTACACACACGAGGCCGCGGTGTACACACACGAGGCCGCGGTGTACACACACGAGGCCGCGGTGTACACACACGAGGCCGCGGTGTACACACACGAGGCCGCGGTGTACACACACGAGGCCGCGGTGTACACACACGAGGCCGCGGTGTACACACGAGGCCGCGGTGTACACACGAGGCCGCGGTGTACACACACGAGCCGGTCACGAGGCCGCGTGTACACACAGGCGGTACACGAGGCCACGGTGTACACACACGAGGCCGCGGTGTACACACACGAGGCCGCGGTGTACACACACGAGGCCGCGGTGTACACAGACGAGGCCGCGGTGTACACTGTTATGAAGTTGCTACTCAAGTTCTACACTAATATTATCACCTCATAACACCTGTTGTGGGGGGTGTTAGGGTGTGGGGGGGGTGTGGGGACTCTGTAGGGGTGGTATGGGGGGTGTGGGAACAAGGGAACAAGGGTACAAGGGAACAAGGGAACAAGGGTACAAAGGAACAAGAGAACAAGGGTACAAGGGAACAAGAGAACAAGGGTACAAGGGAACAAGAGAACAAGGGTACAAGGGAACAAGGGTACAAGGGAACAAGGGTACAAAGGAACAAGGGTACAAGGGAACAAGGGTACAAGGGAACAAGGGTATAAGGGAACAAGAGAACAAGGGTACAAGGGAACAAGAGAACAAGGGTACAAGGGAACAAGGGTACAATGGAACAAGGGTACAAAGGAACAAGGGTACAAAGGAACAAGGGTACAAGGGAACAAGGGTACAAGGGAACAAGGGTACAAGGGAACAAGGGTACAAGGGTACAAGAGAACAAGGGTACAAAGGTACAAGGGAACAAGGGTACAAGGGTACAAGGGAACAAGGGTACAAGGGTACAAGGGAACAAGGGTACAAGGGAACAAGGGTACAAGGGAACAAGGGTACAAGGGAACAAGAGAACAAGGGTACAAGGGAACAAGGGTACAAGGGAACAAGGGTACAAGGGTACAAGGGAACAAGGGTACAAGGGTACAAGGGAACAAGGGTACAAGGGAACAAGGGTACAAGGGAACAAATGGTACAAGGGAACAAGAGAACAAGGGTACAAGGGTACAAGGGGTGTATCTCTCACTAGTTTGTTTCTAATGTGTTTCATTCCTTTGTAAACACCGAGAAGTATTTTGTACGTCATTGTTAAATCTCCTCCCAATTCTTCACTCATTATTATTAATAGTAATAGTTATAGTAGTAGTACTAGTAGTTGTACTAGCAGTGGTGATAGTAGTAGTTATTATTATTATTATTTTTTAATATAATTATTATTATTACAAATGTTAGATATATATTCTTCTGTCGCTACATCATCTACCTTGCTAGACACTCTACGACATTCATGGAATCGGGGGAAGCGCTAAACCCGCAAGTGTCGTAGGGTGCCATGAGGGGGAGAGGCAATCAAGTTAGATCCAAAGAAGGGGTAGGTCAGATCCAATTCCGTGGATCAAGAGCCCTTCCCCCCCCCTCTCCCCTCTCCAGTGGGGAGAGAGGAGTCCAGTAGATGTAGCTACCCCCATGCACTGTCAATCTACTTTTGGTAGATGTAGATATCTGTCATCATCACCTACTTTCGTGTAGATGCCTTTGTCGTTCGTGTCTACGTTGGTAGACGTTTTTGTTTACGTTGGTAGATGTTGATGCCACTATCGTTGTCTACTTGGTTCACCGTACACAGAGACACGAGAGAAAAGTCATGGACGTATGAGGGACACATGTCCCTAGAATCATCACGGGACGTATGGGGGACACATGACCCTAGAATCATCACGGGACGTATGGGGGACACATGACCCTAGAATCATCACGGGACGTATGGGGGACACATGACCCTAGAATCATCACGGGACGTATGGGGGACACATGACCCTAGAATCATCACGGGACGTATGGGGCACATGACCCAGAATCATCACGGACGTATGGGGACACATGACCCTAGAATCATCACGGGACGTATGGGGAAATGACTGACATCACGACTATGGACAATGCCTAGAATGTACAGGAGGCACTAAAACAATGTTCCATAACAGACATTTTATTTATCACTAACTCTATATATATGTACATTTTGTCCCTAGAGCTGCAACACAACTATAACATGTAGATGGCAAGGCTAAATTCATGAATGGTCAAAGTACCGTAGCTGAAACACTTCAGAATTAACTCACGATCTGGGAGACCTTAGGCGACGTTTCGGTTACTTCTGGACTCCTATTTAGTTACTAGCGACCGAAACATCGTCTATTCCCTCCTCTCCTTTTGGTAGGTTAGCTAATGGGGTTTGAAGCCTATCGACTACGTGGGGGTCATTAAGGCTGCATGATGACCTATTCACCATCTCTAAGACTGGGATGGAAAAAACTCTCAAGATACAGACACTGAGAGATATATACCTCTCTTGTGTATGTCTCTCTGTGTATGTCTCACCTGTGTCTCCCTCTCTCCTTCTGTGGGTTAGTTGTGAATATATATTTAGAGTACAGTAAACTACAGATCCATTAGCACAACGAAAATTAACGAAAACAAGAATGAACATGCTATGGCAACTCTCTCTCACTACATCAAGTTTGTCATGAATCCGTAGATTTCCAGAGGGAATCATTCTACGAGGACAGAATCATTCTACGAGGACAGAATCATTCTACGAGGACAGAAAGATTCGACGCTGTGGCCAAAATCAGACGCAACAATCCCATTTTATGTAGATTAAACGTAGTATGTGTTAGCTTTATACCCTTTCTGTGTACGCAGACTGCGAGAATGGTACATGTGTCTCATGTATCAATAAAGATACCCAGGTGTTGCATATGTGTCTTATTTATCAATAAAGATACCCAGGTGTTGCACATGTATCTTATTTATCAATAAAGATACCCAGGTGTTGCACATGTGTCTTATTTATCAATAAAGATACCCAGGTGTTGCACATGTGTCTCATTTATCAATAAAGATACCCAGGTGTTGCACATGTGTCTTATTTATCAATAAAGATACCCAGGTGTTACACATGTGTCTTATTTATCAATAAAGATACCCAAGTGTTGCACATGTGTCTATTTATCAATAAAGATACCCAGGTGTTGCATATGTGTCTTAGTCTTCAATAAAGATACCCAGGTGTTGCACATGTGTCTTATTTATCAATAAAGATATCCAGGTGTTGCACATGTGTCTCATTTATCAATAAAGATACCCAGGTGTTACACATGTGTCTTATTTATCAATGAAGATAGCCAGGTGTTGCATATATGTCTTAGTCATCAATAAAGATAGCCAGGTGTTACACATGTGTCTTAGTCAATAATAAAGATACCCAGGTGTTGCATATGTGTCTTAGTCATCAATAAAGATACCCAGGTGTTGCACATGTGTTTTATTTATCAATGAAAATACCTAGGTGTGCACATGTGTCTTAGTCATCAATAAAGATACCCAGGTGTTACACATGTGTCTTAGTCATCAATAAACATGCCAATGTTGGAAATGTTGATGACTCAAAATAGTTTTTTTTAGCAACAGCTGACTGACTGTTTACATGCAACAGCTGACTGATTGTTTACATGAAACAGCTGATTGATTGTTTACATTCAACGCCTGACTTATTGTTTACATTCAACACCTGACTGATTGTTTACATTCAATACCTGACTTATTGTTTACATTCAACACCTGACTTATTGTTTACATTCAACACCTGACTGATTGTTTACATTCAACAACTGATTGATTGTTTACATTCAACACCTGACTTATTGTTTACATTCAACAACTGATCGATTGTTTACATTCAACACCTGACTTATTGTTTACATTTAACAGCTGATCGATTGTTTACATTCAACTGCTGATTGTTTACGTTCAACAGGTGATCGTGTGTTTACATTCAACAGCTGATCGCTTCTCTTGTTACAGGGAACAACGGTGAACAGGTTTTTTGTACATATGAAACAGTGAATACTTTGTTCATTTGTGTGGAACAGAATACCACTGTTCACCTGGAACAGTGAACAGATGTTTATCTACTTGTAGCAGCGAACAACTGTTCACTTGGAAGAGACCAGGGCGAGCTGAACAGATGTGTAGGATTGTTCCATCGAGACCAGGGCGAGCTGAACAGATGTTTAGGATTGTTCCATCGAGACCAGGGCGAGCCGAACAGGTGTGTAGGATTGTTCCATCGAGACCAGGGCGAGCTGAACAGGTGTGTAGGATTGTTCCATCGAGACCAGGGCGAGCTGAACAGGTGTGTAGGATTGTTCCATCGAGACCAGGAAGAGATAGATAGATAGAGAGAGAGAGAGAGAGAGAGAGAGAGAGAGAGAGAGAGAGAGAGAGAGAGAGAGAGAGAGAGAGAGAGAGAGACAGACAGACAGAGAGAGACAGACAGACAGAGACAGACAGACAGAGAGAGACAGAGACAGACAGATTAGTGGGCCGGAGGATCGAGCCTTCAACACTCCCCCTCCTCATACACAGAATGATCCCACACGAGTTTAGCTCTTTATGGTGACAATCGTATCGAGAGGGAACGGAACAGGTCCACCCTCTTCCTTGATCCGAGGAAGTGGAGCTAACCCACTCAAGCAATATCTTTGAGAGTCACTCTCACTCTCACCTTCACTATCACTTTTGACGTCAATAAAGTCACTCTCACCGTCATCCTCACCATAACAATCACTATCATCGTCACCATAACAATCACTATCATCCTCACCATAACAATCAATATCATCGTCACCATAATAATCACTATCATCGTCACCATAATAATCACTATCATCGTCACAATAACAATCACTATCATCGTCACCATAACAATCACTATCATCGTCACCATAATAATCACTATCATCGTCACCATAACAATCACTATCATCGTCACCATAATAATCACTATCATCGTCACTATAATAATCACTATCATCGTCACCATAACAATCACTATCATCGTCACCATAATAATCACTATCATCGTCACTATAATAATCACTATCATCGTCACCATAACAATCACTATCATCGTCACCATAATAATCAGTATCATCGTCACTATAATAATCACTATCATCGTCACCATAACAATCACTATCATCGTCACCATAACAATCACTATCATCGTCACTATAATAATCACTATCATCGTCACTATAATAATCACTATCATCGTCACCATAACAATCACTATCATCGTCACCATAATAATCACTATCATCGCCATCATAACAATCACTATCATCGTCACTATAATAATCACTATCATCGTCACCATAACAATCACTATCACCGTCACCATAACAGTCTGTGGTTCGTACGTCGGCCTGCGTGCGGCCAGCAGTAACAGCCTGGTTGATCAGACTCTGATCCACCATGAGGCCTGGTCACAGACCGGGCCGCGGGGGCATTGACCCCTGGAACTCTCTCCAGGTAAACTCCAGTCACTATCACCGTAAGTTACTATCACCGTAAGTCACTATCACCGTAAGTCACTATCACCGTCACTATCACCGTCACCATCACCGTCACCATGATAATCCTCATTAGACGGAGAAGCAGTATCAGCAGACAGAATGAATCAGCGTCAAACACAGAGAGACAGCAGCAGACAGCAGCAGACAGCAGCAGCGAGAGGGGGGAAGGGAAAAAAACATAATAAGAGCCAGTAAACAGCAGAAGCAGGAAAGGGGAAGGAGGAGGAGGAGGAGGAGGAGGGGGGAGAGGAGGAGGAAGAAGATAAGGCAGGCTGAGGCAGGAAAGAGGGAGGGGACGGGTCCAGCAGGAAGGCAAACATTGGCGGTGTTGACGGAGCCTTGGTCAATTGGCTACCACCGCCAACTTGAACACGCCAACCCCAGCCCACCACTATTAGCTTACTCGCACGTTCTTAACCAGAAAAGTTAAAGAAGGTTCATTTCGTTGAGGAAACTGTGAGGCCCAGCGTGTACCTCTCCAGCCTCTGATATACCTCTCCAGCCTCTGATGTACCTCTCCAGCCTCTGATGTACCTCTCTCCAGTCTCTGATGTACCTCTCCAGCCTCTGATGTACCTCTCCAGCCTCTGATGTACCTCTCTCCAGTCTCTGATGTACCTCTCCAGCCTCTGATGTACCTCTCTCCAGTCTCTGATGTACCTCTCCAGCCTCTGATGTACCTCTCCAGCCTCTGATGTACCTCTCCAGCCTCTGATCTACCTCTCCAGTCTCTGATCTACCTCTCCAGCCTCTGATCTACCTCTCCAGCCTCTGATCTACCTCTCCAGCCTCTGATGTGTGATCTTCAACACTTTACAACTGTCTGCCTTAGGAATAACCAATACGAATGGCAGACAGGCAGACGCTCCACACAAACACACGGCAGCAGCAGCTTACAGCTGTCTGCCGTGTGCATGACGAACACTGAACACAGAGCGGCAGATGCTCCGTGTATACGAACACACACACACACACACACACACACACACACACACACACAGAGCAGAAATAAATCGTGGGTCCTGGAAACTTAGCGAGGCTGAGAGTGTATTGTCGAGAGAAAGTAAATAAACCGGGCCTAATATTCTGGGCCACTCCCGCCACGTCAATTACGACCTTACCGCCTTAATTAATTAGCATCAGTGTCCCGTGAGCCTCGTAAATTAGCTGGGTTTGCTGGCTAGTGTCAATAAAGGTTGTTTAAATGGCCAATTTGGGCTCTGGGCCGTGTGCCAATAAGGGCAAAAATTGACCCGAGGCTGAAAGCAAAGTTGGTCTCCGCGCTCCTCTCCTCCAAGGTTCAAAATCGTTAATCTATTGACAAATTGGCCAGATTGGCTGAATAGTTGTCAATAAAGAATGTGAGTTCGGATGGGGGGGGATGCATAGGAAAAGGGATCCAAAGCCCCGTTCGGCAGAGCAGGGAGGAACGGGTCTTATTCAGGGTAGGAAGAAGGGCCAAGGGCAGCAGGTAAATAAGGGCAGGGAAGGGGTCCTCAGGCACATGCAGACTGTCCACTGATCTGACAAAATGATAGGTTGATAAAGAGGTAATTAAAGAGCTCAGTGCCGTCCTCTCTGGCACACCCGGAAGACACACTCGGAATGACTTGAGGGAGCTGACTGAGGGGTGACTCCTGCACCAGCAGGGAGATTGTCTTCGTCAGGGAGTGAGGGAGGAGGGGATGCCTGCCAGGGAAGGGCTGTGACGTCTGCGTCAGAAGGGGCTTATTTTGCGTCAGAAAGATGCCCTTATCAGTGACGTTTGCGCCAGTAATGCGTCTGTGTTGATGGGATGATGACGTTTGCAACAGAATGGTAACGTTAGCAGCAGGAGGGTGATGTTTGCAGGATGAGGGTGATGTTAGCAACAGGAGGGTGATGCCTGCAACAGAAGGGTGATGCCTGCAACAGAAGGGTGATGCTTGCAACAGGAGGGTGATGTTAGCAACAGGAGGGTGATGTTAGCAACAGGAGGGTGATGTTAGCAACAGGAGGGTGATCTCTACCTTCACCTGGTCCTCTTGATGTAAGAAAACCTACTGTTAAGATCTCGCTACTAAGACGAGTGAGGATGAGGTCGTCCTGATCCTACCGGGAATATGAGTGGCTTCTCATCTTCGCCTCATCTTCACATCATTGGCGCTACCATCACAAAATCGGACGCCATCCAGTGCAGTCTTCCTGGGAGACACCCAGTACATCCCCCGGACCTCGCTTAATGACCACGGTGGCTGGACCTCGCTTAACGACCAAGGTGGCCAAACCTCGCTGAACAACAAGGGTTCTAAGGTTCTACACTAAGCTGCTGCTGCAACTTAAAACTTCACCAGCTGCTAACGATGATATCACCTGCCCCAACTAAGGACTTTACCAGAATCTACTGTCGTTTGCGACACAACTATGAACTTGTATGAGGGAGCTCATGCAGGCGCGTGAGCACTGAACACAGCATCACACCAGGGGCTCCTTCGTGATCACAAACTGCTGCTGCAGTAGCTACTGCAGGGGAGTGTTGTGTGACGTGGGCGATGAAGATTTTTCTTCAGGTTAACAATCCTGGTAGATAAATTAGACACATATGCAACACTTGTGTGTCTTTATTGAGGAAGCTTTTCGCCACACAGTGACTTCATCAGTCCAATACGAAGAATAATGGTGAGATCAGAAGGAGTTTGGGGTAATCAGTCCCTCAATCTTTTCAAGATTGACTTCTGATCTCACCATTCTTCTTTGTATGGACTGATGAAGCCACTGTGTGGCGAAACGTTTCCTCAATAAAGACACCCAAGTGTTGCACATGTGTCTAATTTATCAACTTGTCGCTTCCTAGAACCAATGACCTACAGTCCTGGTAAAGTTATTAACCCAGAATAATCCGGGAAAACCAAGCAATGTGGATTGTTTTTCCTGTTGAGGTTCTTAGGTGCCCTTTTCCAGGTTACAACCCCAGACACCTGACACTCCTAGGTAGCAACATACTGCTGGGTGACAAGGGGCAGCGGATGTAGGGAGACTTGCCCATACGTCTCCGTTAGTCCGGGGAAACGAGCCCACGGTCTCTCCTCTACGATTGCAGGAAGTCGTGGGTGAGAGAGAGGCGCTCCAAGACTGGTCGTGGAGGTGCATGTAGCCTGGCGTGGATGTTCAGGAGGAGGCGTGTACACTGGAGGAGGGAGGTGAGAGACGCTCCAGTAGAGCCTGGTGTTGCCGAGCCTTCAGTCGC
Source organism: Cherax destructor (assembly GCA_009830355.1). Lineage (NCBI taxonomy): Eukaryota > Metazoa > Arthropoda > Malacostraca > Decapoda > Parastacidae > Cherax > Cherax destructor. Next base: position 407,307 of record WNWK01000164.1, on the reverse strand, counting down.
AGGAGGTCGACGGAGGCTCCACGACAGTCCAGCGGCAATCCTGTGGGCGGGGATGCTGGGGCTCCTGTGGGCGTGGTGGCTGCGGCAGTGGTGATGGGCGGGGAGTGGGCAGGGGAGGCGTCTGGGCTGGCGGAGGCGGCGGTGGAGGTGGCCATCATAGGGAGGTGGATACCCTGGGCCACACTGGAGGCGGGGTGGAGCAGGGGCAGCCCCGGGGGCAGCATGTAGTGGTGCAGGAGGGCGTGCAGGGGCGGGGGGCCCTTGGGATGCAGACCTGGGGCGTGGGAAGGGTGCAGGAAGGGGTGGAGGTGGAGGGCGTGGAGAGCGTGCAGGTGGAGCAGGTCGGCTGCGGAGGCGGCGACGGAATGTGGCGGCGGTGCCAGAGGCAGCGGCAGGTCGGGCATGGTGCCCAGGGGGTGGTCCACTCCCATGAAGGAGGGGCTCTCACGCCCCAGTGCCTTCTCTCTCTTCCTCCACTTGGCCCTCCGGTTCTGGAACCACACCTGGGGGAAACAAGAACACAGGTTCAGTTCTTCCTACCAGAACTTGCACATAAGTTAATAGGGTAGCATTGAAAATGGGTTAGTCAAATACTTTTTGTTAGTGGGTTTAAGGTTTGAGAAAGATCTGCCTAGTATGGACCAGTAGGCCTTCTGCAGTGCTCCTCCTTTCTAATGTTCTTATGAACGCTCTGCAGGGAACATTAGTACCATCATTATTAACAGAACAGAGTGCGGGTTGAACCCGCGGTGAGCCAGTGCCAAGCTCTAACCACTGGACCATACAGACCTAACAATAGTCATCCAACGTTACTATCACGTTGTTAAAAATGCCCCTGACATGATAACAGCTTCGAGGAGAAGAAAAACACATATGGACCACATTGATATCTTTTATTTCCTAAACGTTTCGCCAACATAGTAGACTTCTTCAGTCGAATAGAGAGGCGTGTGACATCAAAATCGGTCCACCGTAATTAATTTTTTAAAAAGTCCTTGCTGTCTCCTTAAGACACATAGACAGGAAAAGAAGACAAATAAAAAGGGGTGGGGTAAAAGGAGGAAGAAGGAATAGACTCGAGAAAGAGAAGGAAAATATGAAAAAAGAATTAAAACTATTACCACTGAGGTAACACACACAGTCAACAGTTATTACCGCTCCTTCTGACTGCTGTCACTAACAGCCATTACCCTCCACGACCCAACGACCACGTTCCCAGGATCTGCCATTCGCTCAACCACCTGATAATTATTCCTCAATGAAGATGCTCTAACGGACCCAGCAAGGTCGTCTGAGCAGTCTCTGAAGCTGACACTGATTGCCAAATCTCCTTCCAGACATTTCTGCAGCGCCACTGATTTCCTGCAGGGACTCTGTACCGCAAGGCGGTGCCAAAATAGACACGAATGCAGTATAATGCGATTCTCTGTTGACGACGTTTCGCCCAGAGATTAAGCTTTATCACGTCACAAACAGTTTGTGACTTGATAAAGCCCCACTGTGTGGGCGAAACGCAGTTGATAAAGGATCGCATTATACTGTATCTGTGTTTATTTTTTTCATCGTTTACCACTTATCTCCACCACAAAGTGGTACTAGAGTGTTAATAGGTACCACTAGAAAGGCAATAGAGGTGATCTAGGCGGTACTAGAGGTAGCAGTTAACGCCAGAGAGGCATTATAAGCACTTAGTAGCATTTTATGGCCCCGGAGAGCCTGTAAGTAGCACCAGAAAGGCAATATGTGGCACTGGAGTAGCAACGGATGGCGGTAGATGGCAGCAGGAAGAGAGGAGACACAGTGTAACCAAAGCCAAGAAAGAAGAGGAAAGATAAACAAACAAGGAGTGTAAATTAAGATGCCTCACGTCAAATTAGAGTCAGAGACGACCCTCTCGGGAGTGACTGTAGACGGTAACTGGCGTCTCTTCTCCCGTCTGGTGATCCTTTTTCCCGTCTCATCTACCCTTTTCGTCCGGCAATCCTTCATTCGTCTAATGTACAGTTTTCTGTCATCTGGCGATCAAACGCCCAGGTAATCTACACCCTTTCTCTGTCTGGCGTTCCTCTGCTCGTCTTCTCCACCCTTCGTCAGTCTGGCGATCGTCCGCCAGACTGCTCCACCCCTACCTCAGTCTCCCCGAATATCTGCTGACGTCAGGGGGTTGTGTACGTCTTGCAGCAACACATTAATCCCACAGTAATTGAGCTAACGACTTTATAATTGCCGCCAGCAGCAGCCTCTCTTGTTGTCTCAAGGCGCAGGGCGTCAGCGGCGGCCCCGCATGTGGCACCCAGTGTCACGCATGTGGCACTTCAGTGTCACATCGCTGACACCACCGCAGCCAGCACAACCGTGACCCACCACCTAAATGTTTTCGATAAACGTCGAGGTGGATAAGAGCCAGGAATATTAAAGGGGAAAATTCTCAAAGATTATTTATTATAGAATGAAAGTGTAAGATCCTTAAATATGACATAGACATGAGGACAGTGTTGTGCAGAGAGAGAGAGAGAGAGAGAGAGAGAGAGAGAGAGAGAGAGAGAGAGAGAGAGAATGCAACAATAACATCTTGTTAGGTCTCGCTGTCTAGTAAGGAGACTAACATGTAGATGTGGCCTACAATAAACGTGAACAACTTAGGAAGCAAGTTACGACACAGGTCGCAAGCAGACGAGACACTGGTGGTGTTGTAACTTCAAAGAAAGAGATTAACGTTAGTTAAGTGGACACAAGTGCAACTAATGTAACCTTTTATGTTGTGATCTTGCTGTTGTAATTACAGACATAAACAAATAAATAAAACACACAAGAACACGATGGTAAAGAAGAGGTTGATTGAACAGACTTCACTTAGGGCAGTTTTTCTGCGTGTTTTTATTTTTAATCCCTTTAGAGAAAGGCAGCCGAAGGAAGGAGGGTGAGGAAGTGAGTTCTGGCGGCTGCGGCTGCGGCTGCGGCAACCGCTACAGCTGCGGTTACAACTGCGTCTACAGCAGCTACTGCTGTAGCAATGACCACTGTTAGGAAGTTGGAGAATTGGAGGACGAAGAGTCGAACAGAGGAGCAGAGGATAGGGAGAGAGAGGGAGAGAGGAGGGAGGGAGAGAGAGAGAGAGAGAGAGAGAGAGAGAGAGAGAGAGAGAGAGAGAAATGAACTGGTACATCGTGAATCTGAGTAATACTTGTTGAATACTCCTCTCTCTCTCTCTCTCTCTCTCTCTCTCTCTCTCTCTCTCTCTCTCTCTCTCTCTCTCTCTCTCTATTAGAGAGTAAGGGATCAAAGATCTTAACACTAACAAAAAAAACCAGTTAGAAAGATCCTCAGAGATGATCCTGAATCTTACGTACCTGCTGCCTCACCTGAATCTTACGTACCTGCTGCCTCACCTGAATCTTACGTACCTGCTGCCTCACCTGAATCTTACTTGCATAATAGGAGAGTTGTTCAACACCTGCTACCACCACCACCATCATCACCATCACCATCATCACCATCACCATCATCACCACCACCATCACCACTAACATCATCATCATCACCACTAATATCACCACCACCATCACCACTAGCATCACCACTAACATCACCATCATTACCACTAAAATCACCATCACCACTAACATCACCACCACCATCACCATCACCACCATCACCACTAACATCACCATCACCACCACCAACAATTACATTAATTAACCATAAAAAATAAATACATACACACAATAGCTCCAATAACATCTAAAAAAAAAAACACATAACAGAGATGATCTGATAAAAAATAATATTGAAAACCAAACAAACAGTGAACCGAGGCAACAAAACAAATATTTAATCATTTTATTACTGGATTATCAAAGTTTTGACCTCTAGTAAATCCGGGTCAATATTGATATCTAGTTCCTGTGACCTATTATAAATTATTACCTGTCATGTTTGAGGGAGAGTGGCACCCCCTTCCTCCTTTTTTCCCCCCACATACCATCATTACCCATCCTCCTTCCTCTACCAGTTTACCAAACCTCTGGTTAAGGAACTTGGAGTGGCATCCCGGAGGGTGCCAAGTACCAAAGAATGGCAGCCAGCCTGAGAAACCAGTCTGGTCACGCCCGTTAAGACCAGACTGCGTGCTGACTCAGCCTTGTGAGAGTGAACACTGAGAGATAAATCCCTCTCTTCCCCTTCACTGAGAACACCTTCATTGAACGCCTTTCGGTCCTTGGATCGATAGGTGGAAACGTTTCGCTACGAAGTGGCTTCCTCAGAGAGACACAGAGAAGAATAGTTGAAGATTGAGGCAATCAGTACCTGAAGTGATCGAGGTCCAAGGACCAAAATGTGCTCAGTAAAAAACGTCCTAAGTAAATATATTCCTGAGCATTTTCCCTCAAGATGTTGGACGCTCTTATACGAATTCTTACTGGTTACAGCACATTCCTGGCTGAGTCGGACAATAGTGCTTACTGCTGGAACAAGGTATAGCACTGGAACAAGTTATTCCTCTGGAACAAGTTATACCACTGGAAGATACTCTCCCGTGGGACAAAATCATCTCAATGATCGCAACAGTACAGACTTCCCAAGTTCATTTCGTGAGGTCTACCTTTCCCGCTTCCTTTACCTTCCTCTTCCTCCCCTCCCTCTCTTTACCCTCCAATTCCTTCCCGCATCCCTCCACTACCCCTCCAGGTTGCGCCCCCTCCCTCTCACCCCCTCCTATATAACAGGGGTAATCTGGAGCGGGTATTCAGAAGGGGCGTCGCGGCGTGAACCTCACACCGGAGAATCAATCCTCGGCTCCAGAGATCCTATCCATCAGGGTCCGTGTGTCAAGGGGACCCCTCTCTTCTCGCCCCTTGCTCTAAGGGTTCATTCGCCTCATGGACTTGAAAGCTGTTTAGGGCCCCCTTTTTTCAGGGCAGAGGGGGCAGAGGGAGGGCACCGCGGGTGTGTGCTACACAAAGGCTAGCGTCAGGATTCAATAAGGGCCGGCTTGATAGAAGCAGCGGTCGCCTCTGTAGAAGAGCCCTTAGTTCCTTCCCTTTCTGGTCTCTAGTTCCTGGTTTCTGCTCCTTGGTGCCTAAACTCCCCTTTTCCCCCTACCCCCTGGTCTCTAGCCTTTGGTCCCTAGCTCCCTGGGGCCACTGGTTTATGGTTCCCATTGGTGTCGATCTTAAATTCAAACACTGTAAACAAAATCATTGACAATAGCTCCACCCTTGGTTATCACTAGGCTTCTTTTTTCTTTTTTCCTTTCTCTCCTTTCTTCTCTCCACCACCACTTCCCCTTTCCTTTTCACCCTCTCCTCCTCCTCCTCCTCTCCCTCACACCCCAACCTTCACTAGTCCTCCCTCCTTCCCTCCCTATCTCTCCCCCTCAAAAAAACTGTTTATATTCACCACTGACCAACAACAACAACAACTCTTTCTTACAATGTTTGTTTATCCAAACATCGTTAACATGGAGAAAAACTATTGATTATTAATACTTCAAGATTTGATTTGAGATTCATTTTTATAATTATTTATGTAATTACTTACTCGTAATTACATTACCACAGCCATGATGATGGTGTCCCATTTTCACTATAATAATATATTATTATTATAATATTATAATAAATAAATATATATATATATATATATATATATATATATGTTGTTTTACTCACTATTGTATATTGTATTCTTGTTAATGTATTTTGACAATGTATTGTATCTTGAAATAAATTTTATATATATTTAATAAAAGATGGGGTGGTAGGGGAAGTGGAATATTCAAATGGCTTCAGAAAGACATCTAAATATTCTTCCTTGAAGCCTTTTTATCCCTTCTCCGAGGCTATGGGTCCCACAATTTACACTAGAGGTGGACCCATATTTATATATATATATATATATATATATATATATATATATATATATATATATATATATATATATATATATATATCTTTCTTTCTTTCAACACGTCGGTCGTATATATATATATAAATTATTCTTGACTGGTGGTGGACATGTGACCCTCGTGTAGTCGATAGACTTGAAACTCGATTAATCAATCATCCAGATATCCATCAATCAATCGATGTAAAACGTCACTTTCTACTCTTATTTTTTACACTTATAATTTATAATTTTGACGGATCTTCCTCAAAATCTTCCCTCCCCACCCCCTTTAATTTCAAATTCTTTTCCCCCTAATTTGTTCGTCGTTATCCTGTCATCTCTCATTCCCCTTTCTTCCAACTAGGACATTTTTCAAACCAAACCCTGCGGGTTTAGCGCCCCAAATAATAATAATAATAATAATAATATAATAATAATAATAATAATAATAATAATAATAATAATAATAATAATAATTTAAGTCTTAGTCTTTTAGCCTTTCTTCGTAGATCGTTTTTTTTTTTAAATCTGAGAGTCATTATACACTACCTTATTATCTTACCCACCTTCGTTACCTTCGTTATCTTCGTTACCTTCGTTATCTTCGTTACCTTCGTTACCTTCGTTATCTTCGTTACCTTCGTTACCTTCGTTACCTTCGTTATCTTCGTTACCTTCGTTATCTTCGTTACCTTCGTTATCTTCGTTACCTTCGTTATCTTCGTTACCTTCGTTATCTTCGTTACCTTCGTTACCTTCGTTACCTTCGCTACCTTCGTTATCTTCGTTACCTTCGTTATCTTCGTTACCTTCGTTATCTTAGTTACCTTCGTTATCTTCGTTACCTTCGTTATCTTCGTTACCTTCGTTATCTTCGTTACCTTCGTTATCTTCGTTACCTTCGTTACCTTCGTTATCTTCGTTACCTTCGTTATCTTCGTTACCTTCGTTATCTTCGTTACCTTCGTTATCTTCGTTACCTTCGTTATCTTCGTTACCTTCGTTATCTTCGTTATCTTCGTTACCTTCGTTATCTTCGTTACCTTCGTTATCGTGTATCGTACCGACGCTGAATGTTTAAATTTAGGTTTAAAATCTATCAAAAGGTCATACATAATGTGTATGTTTCAGTATGTATTTGCAACTGTGTAAGTACGTATGTATTAATACATAGAGAGAGAGAGAGAGAGAGAGAGAGAGAGAGAGAGAGAGAGAGAGAGAGAGAGAGAGAGGGGGGGGAAATAAGACACATGCACAGTCAGTGTCTATTTGTATTTTTTAATAGTGCCTATGTGTCTTATTTACCAGTGCCTATGTGTCTTATTTATCAATGCCTATGTGTCTTATTTACCAGTGCCTATGTGTCTTATTTACCAGTGCCTATGTGTCTTATTTACCAGTGCCTATGTGTCTTATTTAACAGTGCCTATGTGTCTTATTTATCAATGCCTATGTGTCTTATTTACCAGTGCCTATGTGTCTTATTTAACAGTGCCTATGTGTCTTATTTATCAATGCCTATGTGTCTTATTTACCAGTGCCTATGTGTCTTATTTACCAGTGCCTATGTGTCTTATTTACCAGTGCCTATGTGTCTTATTTAACAGTGCCTATGTGTCTTATTTATCAATGACTATGGGTCTTATTTACCAGTGCCTATGTGTCTTATTTACCAGTGCCTATGTGTCTTATTTACCAGTGCCTATGTGTCTTATTTACCAGTGCCTATGTGTCTTATTTACCAGTGCCTATGTGCCAGTGGAGAAACGTCCTTCAGTAAATGTATGGACCCCGAGTGTGTCTCCTGTTTCCACAGACCTGTAATCGCGTTGCTGTGGGCTGAGCTACAGTTCTTGACCCGGATTGAAACCACCACCACCGTATTGCCTTCTCAATCCGCCTAAGTGGCCACGCTCTATCAGCAACGTGGCTGAGCAAGTGCAGTCACTTGCACTACCTGCAAATTGCAACAGGACCAACTAGGAGGCTGACACATTCTCAGTACAGACTGCGACGGGTTACGAAAGTGCGCGTTCTATTGACAAGCGTAACGTCAGTTCAAGGACGCTGTAACTAAGTAACTAAGAACCTTACCAAGCTGATCGACATTTGCTGTAACCAGATGAAAGGTAACGTGTAAAGGAGGTTGATGAATTGATTTTGAAGTAGCCAGTGATGTCCTTGATACTCTCAGTGGTATGTCAACTACCTTGATTACAATATGTTGAGGTATAAGCCTTACCTGGAGTATGCCTGGAGAGGGTTTCGGGGATCAACCCCCTTGATCACTTCTCAGAAGTGATCAAGGTCCCAGGACCGAAACGTTTTTTTAATAAATATATCCTAGTGTTTACTGACGTGTATTTCTAAACCAAAAATATATTGTCACTGTGGCGTTGTACTGGTGCTGACCAGTAGTGGCGCTAGTGTGCTATATTGACCAGTAGTGGCGCTAGTGTGCTATATTGACCAGTAGTGGCGCTAGTGTGCTATATTGAACAGTAGTGGCGCTAGTGTGCTATATTGAACAGTAGTGGCGCTAGTGTGCTATATTGAACAGTAGTGGCGCTAGTGTGCTATATTGACCAGCAGTGGCGCTAGTGTGCTATATTGACCAGCAGTGGCGCTAGTGTGCTATATTGACCAGCAGTGGCGCTAGTGTGCTATATTGACCAGTAAACACGCTCCTAGGAGCAAAACATTGGACTAAATCGATGAAAACATTTGGGTTTAGAGTTTTTATAGATACTTGTGTATTAGAAAATGTGTTTTTATGTGTCCTGTCTATGTTTAGAAGTATTCTCTACTTCGTGATCATGTCTCCTATTGACCAATGCCGACAAGGACTGAGTCCTTGCTATGGTTTCTGGAGGCAGTTCGAGGAGAGCTAGCTTCACGTATGCCGCATAATTTACAAGGTTATTGTTAGAGTGTAGTGATAAGCTGAGCGTGAGGCAGACCCCCGGACCCTCCTTCTCTCTTACTTTTATCTGCCCTTCCACAACCCAGGCTCTACTGTGGTACCATGTAGACTGCTCTCTTGCAGTCTAGAAAACTGCAGTCTTCCCCATCTATGTCTTTCCCTTTAGAGTTCCGTCACTTGGAGAGTCAAAAACATTGAGTGTGTGTGTGTACTTACCGAGTCGTGTTTGCAGGAGTCAAGATGCAGCTCCTGGCCCGCCTCCTAGATCGGTATCACAAATTTTTGGCCTCTTGTCTCTTGTGTGTGAGAGAGAAGAGAGAGAGAGAGAGAGAGAGAGAGAGAGAGAGAGAGAGAGAGAGAGAGAGAGAGAGAGAGAGAGAGAGAAGATATGACTGGAGGGAAGCCATCTGGGTCTTAATAAGAGCACGCTGGGCTAACACAGTTACCAGCAGTTATTACACAGTGATTGTGAGTGTTACTCTCCCTTCATCATGGCAAAACAGAGTCCACTCGCCCTACCAAACAAGGAGATACAGAAAAGAGGGGAGGAAGAGGGTGATAGAGAAGAGAGGAAGAGGGGGATAGGGACAAGAAACAAAGGTGATAGAGAAGAGAGAGAAAGATGATAAAGGAGAGAGAGAGAGAGAGAGTGATAGAGGAGAGAGAGAAAGGTGATAGAAACGAGAGAGAAAGAGGTAAGAAGAGATGAGGAGAGAAGAAGAAACGGGCACATGATAACTTACACAAGGTAACATCGAGAGATTATTTTCCCTCGAGGAAAACACATCAGCACTAAAGGTTTGAAGCCGACCAGAAGATGCATTTTCAAGTTATTTCAGAGATTGCAACAAAATTTGTGCCTACACAGCCTAAGCCCACGAACCTTCACGATTGTAGTGGGCCATACAGCGTCTGAGAAGGGAGAAGGTAAGCCCAGTTCCTTGGATCAAGAGTCCCTCACCAGCATCAAGTCAAAATAATGTAATAAAGCAAAATTATAACTGCACATTTCTAGATTACAATAACATCAATTATTACATTAGTGAACGAGTAATTAAAAGTCAATAACAATACTGCGACTGGCCGGGAGTCGAAACCCCGATATTTTAGCACCCCTCTCGGGAAGCCCACACAAAAAAAAATCCGAGACGCCTTAGTCCACTGGACCATCAATGCTTCAAACATCAGGTACCCAGACCCACTGGACAGGTCACGGGACTAATTTCATTCTCCTCCAGGTTGGAACACCAGATCTCACCAGCAGTACACACATTATACTCCGATAAATATACCAACATTCTTCTAAGTAGGAAACATCACTGTTGAAATTATGAAGGCGGTCAGAGGAGCCTGTGTGCACCCATCACACGGTGCACAGTTTTATAATAGCTTGTGTAATGTGCACAGGACACCCAGTCAGGAGAGAAACAGATAATGGGAAGACAGAGAAAGGAAGGAAGGATGGACGTAGAGGAAAAGGAGGTGGCAGGGAAACGACGTGAGAAAGAGGGAAAAGGCAGGGAAGACAGGAGGAAAGGAACGCGTAGGGAAAGGGAGTTACGGGGGTAATACTTGGTATGGAGTTGGCAGGGAAATGGAGGTAAGTAGTGAGTTGAGGGAGGCAGGGGTAAGAGGAAGAAGGGGAAGAGGAGGAGGAGGAGGTGGAAAGAAGTCAGGGGAAGGGGAAGAAGAGGAAGGAAGGGGGGGATGAGAGAGTGGGGAAGGAAGGGGCTGGCCTTGTAGGGAGGTACTAGAGTTAGAGATCGAGTCCAAGGACAATGGGGCGAGGTGCTACAACAAAGACTGCAGCGAGTGTCACATAGTACTATTGAGTCGAGCTGCTCTTTGACGGTGCCATGGCTGGTGGCTTCCCAGCCACGGACACACCACGGTGCCATGGCTGGTGGCTTCCCAGCCACGGACATACCACGGTGCCCTGGCCTAGTGCCCTCCCAGCCACAGACACACCACGGTGCCGTGGATGGTGGCTTCCCAGCCACGGACATACCACGGTGCCGTGGCCTAGTGCTCTCTCAGCCACGGACATATCACGGTGCCATGGCCTAGTGCCCTCCCAGCCACGGACACACCACGGTGCCGTGGATGATGGCTTCCCAGCCACGGACATACCACGGTGCCGTGGCCTAGTGCTCTCTCAGCCACGGACATATCACGGTGCCATAGCCTAGTGCCCTCCCAGCCACAGACACACCACGGTGCCGTGGCCTAGTGCCCTCCCAGCCAAGGACACACCACGGTGCCGTGGCCTAGTGCCCTCCCAGCCACGGACATACCACAGTGCCGTACCCACTCTTCCTCCACCGCCACCAAGACACATTCATAACTATCTCCAGGTCTTCTCCCTTCATTCTTCTCCTCCAACTAAGAGAATAATGCAACTCTCCTTTGATACGATCCTTCTCTCCTTTCATTACATCCCCCATTAGCGCCTCTTTTCAATGTGTTCTTTATTTTCAGAAAAAACCTTTGCAATTAACCACTTCAAGTCGCAGCCCCGAAACAATGCGCCTGAAATGAGATGCGAGGCAGATGCGACAGTCAGCCTCGATTGTGAGACGTAAGTGCAGCCTGTCGATACGGACCACAATCCCCTCCGAAGACCGTGGCACCCTGAGCTCTACCTCCCGCCCGCCATAAGGGCCAAGAAGTGCCTCCTCGTTCTCTCTGCCGACCTCTTCCCGACACACTCAGCCGATCAAGTCGAGCGCCCTTCAGAGCCCACCGCCCCGACGACACAAAGAATTGATAAATATAATTATGTCAAATTTAGGCTTCATTACGGGTTCTTGGGACGACACGGCTGCATGACTCTCAATGCCAGGGTTCCAATTTTATTTCGATTAGCGAGTGGGACCACAGGGAGGGAGAGAGGTTCGAACCTTGACGTCTGAACCTCCGTGCGCTGTAGACAGTAACACCTGAGGTCTACCATCGCTGTCTGTCTTTGCTCTGGTTTTAGCCCTCTTATCATGTCCGCTTTTATCAGTAGCATTGATTTCTTCTCTCGTGCGTGTGTGTATGAGCGTGTGTATGTGCGTGTGTGTATGTGTGTGTGTATATGTGTGTATGTGTGTGTGATGTATGTGTATGTGTATGTGTGCGTGTGTGTGTGCGTGTGTGTATGTGTGTGTGTATATGTGTGTATGTGTGTGTGTGTATGTGTGTACTCGCCGATATGCGTTTACGATGGTTGAAACCCAGCTCCTGGCCCCGTCTTCTAGACTGCCATGATCGGCATCATTGACTGCTGGCCTCTTAGGTTTTTTCATATCTATTCTTGAAGCTGTGTATGAGGTTTAATTTCCCCCCTGTGTGTGTGTGTGTGTGTACTCACCTAGTTGTACTCACCTAGTTGTGGTTGCAGGAAGTCGAGTCATAGCTCCTGGCCCCGCCTCTTCACTGGCCGCTACTGGGTCACTCTCCCTGCACCATGAGCTTTATCATACCTCTTCTTAAAGCTATGAATGGATCCTG
>WNWK01000164.1:367500-385000 GCA_009830355.1 Cherax destructor | reverse complement strand
ATTGTGGGTCAGAAAGCGCTTAACCCGCATGGTTATTCAGCCCAAGAAAAAAGACTGGAATGTGTGACGATGTTATTGTTAAATTAGACACATATGCAACACTTGGGTATCTTTATTGTGGAAACGTTTCGCCACACAGTGGCTTCATCAGTCCAATACAAAGAAGAAAGTAGTAATAAAAGGAGGAGTTTGAGGTAATCAGTCCTCGGCCTGGAATCGATGTGTTCAGTCCATCAATCTTGATGGACTGAACACATCGATTCCAGGCCGAGGGACTGATTACCTCAAACTCTCCTTTATTACTACTTTCTTCTTGTATTGACTGATGAAGCCACTGTGTGGAAACGTTTCCACAATAAAGATACCCAGAGTAGCTGAGTATTGTGGGCTAATTTAACCCTGATGGTTTCTGGAACCATTCATCTCGACGATGTTATTGTATATGTTAGTGGGGAAACAATTTGTGGTTTACGGCATTTATTAAGGAAACGTTTTACCCACTTGGGTCTTCATCAATTTCCAGAATCAATAGTCAGTGGTGGGCGAAAATAACTGGAAGAGAGAAATAGAGGAGACACTGAACACGAAAGATTATATTCAAGGATTCAATAATAAGAAAATTCGTGGTCCGATATGACAAAGAAGCCACAAGCTTAAGATGGGGGTGACACACCGGCGAGACTACACCTAGTACTCACTCTAAGTGACTCACACATAGTGTAGATCATGGAAAAACCAAGAGGAACAAGAAATCAATGCGTCTAACATCCACTTAGCAGAAATAGGAACATCAGCCTGGGGGTAGAGTGAACCTAACTCACTGAACATAAGAACATAAGAAAGAACATATTTTTACAGGCGTCCTCACACATAGATAATAAGAACATAAGAATGGAGGAACACTGCAAAAGGCCTACTGTCCCAAACTAGGCAGGTCCTTCTCTAAACCAATCATTTCCCACCCTGCATTGGACCAGCCTTTTCCGAAAGCTTCCCAAGAATTGGTGAAGAATTAGACACATATGCAACATCTGGGTATCTTTATTTGTAGACGTTTCGCCCACCAGTGACTTTATCAATACAAGGACATAATGTGAAGAAATATATACAAAAGATGAGGTAATCAGCCCCTCAGGCTTGGAGCTGGTCAAGACCATCGTAGTCTTGAAGCACAACTACGAAACTTAGTGCTTATATACCGGTGACAGGTGTAGAATTAGACATGTGACTAATTCTTCATCTTGTCGGTATTGTATACCATTTGTGTACAGCTTCCCAAGAATTAGCTTCAATGTCTCAGGCACTAATCAAACCCAGCCTTTCTCACTCATATATCTGTCCAATCTGTCCAAGTCTGTGTTACCCTACTCGGTAGACTGTCCCTCACTTCGACATTGTGATTTAGGTCTGACCTGTCACATTACCTCCGCTCATGTCACTCGACTCACCTCTCCTCCCACTCCATTTTCTCCCTTATTCCCAATATTATTCCCCTTTCGTTCTTTACCTCCTATATGAGAACATGGCCTTTTACACCACTTTATACTATGGTATTATACCATTTTCAACATCGACTACTCTACCCAGAGAACCAATGGTTCCACACAGCAATGCAAAGAGGCCAACAAAAAAAAAAACAGAATATGGACCCAAAAATGAAGCAGTGAAACACGAAGCTGGGAGCAAGAAACAAATGCATTATGGTCAGAAAGGAAGCAGAGAGGAGGTGTAAGGACATCACAGCAGCATAAACAAAAATGAAGTCATCTTTGCTTCACATCAGAAGGAAGAAAATCATTTACATTTAGATTTTGCCGCTAAAGTGGCTAGTTTATTGTGCACCCACATCCATCCTGTGGACGGTAGAGCATATGGATACACAAAATGCCTAGGAACTAGGCCCCAAAAGGGGTTTACAGATAATGGAAACCCAAGAAAGGAGTTTAGATACAAGGAGTTACTAGCGAAAAATGGACGAAGAAGCTGCAGGCGCCCACTCCGACACCACTCCGACACCACTCCGACACCGTCACGGACCACCACTCGTTGTATCCCTGCTGCCAGGTATTCCCTGGTGCATTGTAGTGCTTTTCCTGTTATTCCTGGATGCTCCTCCGGTTTCGTACCAGTTAATTGTACGGTACTGTGTCGAAAGCCTTACAGCCCAAGAAAATGCAATCTACTCATTCCTCTCTCTCTCTCTCTCCTGCCTTATTTCTGTTACCGTATGTGTGTGTGTGTGTGTGTGTGGTGTGTGTGTGTGTGTGTGTGTATGTGTGTGCGTGTGTGTGTGTGTGTATGCGCCAGTTGGCTGGCCATTAATTCCTAATTACTCAACTACAGTGGTGATTCTGGAGTGCCATTGTTGCTCTGATGACCCTTAACCAGAGGGAAGGCGTGTGGGGAGAGGGGAAGTAGGTAGTCAAGGGAGAGGAAGTGGGAGGAAGGGAAAAAGGGAATAAGGAAGGGAGTGGAGGCAAGAAGTGAGGGAAGGGGAGAGGATAATGAAGGCAGGGAAGATGGGAGTGAGGGAGATTATGAGACGGGAATGAGAAGTAGAAAAGCGAAAGGGACAGAGAGGAATAGAAATGAGGAGAATGGAGAGGGAAGAGATGAACGAGAGAGGCAAGCAACGTGAAATGGGGAAGAATGAAATGAAACAGACGGAAACGGAAAAGAGTGAAAAGAGATATGAGAAAATAGGGAGAGTAGGAGAAGAGGATGAGAAGCAGGAAGAGGAGAAGAAAGAGAAGGAGGAGGAGGAGGAGGAGGAGAGTGTGAGCAGGCAATTCTAAAACCATGTGGTGTGAGTAGCACTTGAGAAAGAATTAACAGCAAGAGAGAAGCTGTCTGCTACTCCAGCTGACAGGGAAAGCACTGAGAGTCTCTCGCAACACAAAACAAAAACAGAAGGTTTTTGTTTCCCAAAGTTCACTCTTGTCTTTGTTGGGGCTGGATGTGCACCCCGGGACAAGACAATGAAGTCATTAAGTGATATGAGAGGTGGACAATGTCGTATCTGTGAACTTCACACACACACACACACACACACACACACACACACACACACACACACACACACACACACACACACACACACACACACATATAGGAAGTATTTCTTCAGTCATAGAGTAGTCAGGAAGTGGAATAGTCTAGCAAGTGATGTAGTGGAGGCAGTAACCATACATAGCTTTAAGACGAGGTATGATACAGCTCATGGAGCAGGGAGAGAGAGGACCCAGTAGCGATCAGTGAAGAGGCGGGGCCAGGAGCTAAGTCTCGACCCCTGCAACCACAATTAGGTGAGTACACACACGGAGTAAAATAGGGGGCACCTGCACTGCTGACAAATACAAGACCAGCTTCAAAATCTGAGCAAGGGCATTCAGGTCAGCGTAAACAACATAGGTAAGACCAGCACTGAAGTACGCAGCGCCAGCATGGAACCTGCATGCCCTCAAACATGCAGACATAAATAATGAACTACAGAAAGTTTGGCTACAAGTCTGGCCCCAGAACTAGAGTCCTGGGACACAAACAAGATTAAGAGAGCAAGATCATTTGGTCATATGGTGCCAAATATGGTACGATATGACCCCCCAAAAAATTGTAGGAATAGTGGTAAGAGATGGGGCCAGGAGCTGCGACTGTAACACTGATCATGCGCTGTAGGTTTCATGGTTTTCCTATGTATGTAAAAGATACAAAAAAAAGCGTCTATAAACAAACTTTTTTGGGGGGTTTGTCAAGAATGAGGTAAAGTATAAAGCAAGTCACAGTTGAGCCCTGGACGCGCAGGCACAGTTGAGCCCGGGACGCGCAGGCACAGTTGAGCCCTGGACGCGCAGGCACAGTTGAGCCCGGCACGCGCAGGCACAGTTGAGCCCGGCACGCGCAGGCACAGTTGAGCCCGGGACGCGCAGGCACAGTTGAGCCCGGGACGCGCAGCACAGTTGAGCCCGCACGCGCAGCAGTTGAGCCCGGGACGCGCAGGCACAGTTGAGCCCTGGACGCGCAGGCACAGTTGAGCCGGGACGCGCAGGCACAGTTGAGCCGGCACGCGCAGGCACAGTTGAGCCCGGCACGCGCAGGCACAGTTGAGCCCGGGACGCGCAGGCACAGTTGAGCCCGGGACGCGCAGGCACAGTTGAGCCCGGGACGCGCAGGCACAGTTGAGCCCGGCACGCGCAGGCACAGTTGAGCCCGGGACGCGCAGGCACAGTTGAGCCCTGGACGCGCAGGCACAGTTGAGCCCGGGACGCGCAGTCACAGTTGAGCCCGGGACGCGCAGTCACAGTTGAGCCCGGGACGCGCAGTCACAGTTGAGCCCGGGACGCGCAGGCACAGTTGAGCCCGGGACGCGCAGGCACAGTTGAGCCCGGGACGCGCAGGCAGGATTTTCTACCAAATTTTGATAATCTCCAAAAGTTTGGCAATTGCGGACGCGTGTTGACTTAAGAGTCTGGGGGCGAACTGTTGTTGAGTTTACACTCACTAGCTACACTCTGTTGTTGAGTTTACACTCACTAGCTACACTCTGTTGCTGAGTTTACACTCACTAGCTACACTCTGTTGTTGAGTTTACACTCACTAGCTACACTCTGTTGCTGAGTTTACACTCACTATCTACACTCTGTTGTTGAGTTTACACTCACTAGCTACACTCTGTTGTTGAGTTTACACTCACTAGCTACACTCTGTTGTTGAGTTTACACTCACTATCTACACTCTGTTGTTGAGTTTACACTCACTATCTACACTCTGTTGTTGAGTTTACACTCACTAGCTACACTCTGTTGCTGAGTTTACACTCACTATCTACACTCTGTTGTTGAGTTTACACTCACTAGCTACACTCTGTTGTTGAGTTTACACTCACTAGCTACACTCTGTTGTTGAGTTTACACTCACTTACACTCTGTTGTTGATTTACACTCACTAGCTACCTCTGTTGTTGAGTTTACACTCACTATACACTCTGTTGTTGAGTTTACACTCACTAGCTACACTCTGTTGTTGAGTTTACACTCACTATCTACACTCTGTTGTTGAGTTTACACTCACTAGCTACACTCTGTTGTTGAGTTTACACTCACTATCTACACTCTGTTGTTGAGTTTACACTCACTAGCTACACTCTGTTGCTGAGTTTACACTCACTAGCTACACTCTGTTGTTGAGTTTACACTCACTAGCTACACTGAAGACATCCACTCCAGGCTGAGGGACTGATTACCTCAAACTCCTCGTCTTTCACCGATCTTTGTACTGGACTGAAGAAACCACTGGCTGACTGCCTGGCGAAACGTTTCATCAGTAAAAAAATCCCAAGTGTCGCACAAGTGTCGCACAAGTGTCTCAATCTTCAGTCTATCCGTTGTCTAAATAATTCCATCACATACGAAGCGTTAAACCCGTGTGAGTTAGAGGAAGGAGAGCTCCTCTCCCAGCCAATGGCGATACAGTAACGCTAATAATAAATGTTTTAGTGGCTAAATTAATGACTGTATAAACAAGTCATTAATTTGTAAGTGGTACATTACCCTAATAACTTATTCAGCTCTCAGAACTCTGAGGTACAGTCCCTGGACCCATTATGTACCTCTGTAATGTTGAGATACAGTCCCTGGACCCATTATGTACCTCTGTAATGTTGAGATACAGTCCCTGGACCCATTATGTACCTCTGTAATGTTGAGATACAGTCCCTGGACCCATTATGTGCCTCTGTAATGTTGAGATACAGTCCCTGGACCCATTATGTACCTCTGTAATGTTGAGATACAGTCCCTGGACCCATTATGGGCCTCTGTAATGTTGAAATACAGCAATTCGACTGCAGTAACTACACCACACTCGACCATATAGAGTAGTTGGATACTATGAACCACAAGATACAATACGAGAGAATAAAAGAACGTCAAACTGCGCATGTAAAAGACTGACCTAGAGCTACAACACAACACTTGACTTGCACAGGATAGTGACTGGAAATATGCTGTATACGGTGTTCATATACTTGTAGAAATAATAATAATTATTATTATTATTATTAAGGAATCGTTACTCATATATTCACGGCGAAGCGCTAAACCAGTAGAGATCTTTGATCCGAGGGAAATGGTTAGCCCCACTTCCTTAAATCAAGACCCCTTCACCGCCATCAACGCACCTCTCTTGAACTGGTTTGATCTTAGAAATCAAGACACGGGAGGAGAGACACAAGATGCAAACATGTCTTGAACTCAAATTAAGCTGTTATAAACAAGGTCGATAAACAGAAGAGTAGACGAGGAGCCCGAACGGCAGAGCGTCGGGCTGTCAATTTACGGACCGCTGTTCGAGCCCCTACTGTTTATTCACGTCTTGAACTTGAAGATTCGCTTGATCCAGAGCACCAGCCACAGGCTGCTCTATCCCCGGAGCGAACCAACCCAACACCACAAGAAAGAGATAGGTTGGGATAGAGAATAAATACAGACAATAATCATCTCCAGATAGCTGTAGCCTCAAAACAAACACTAGAAAGCCCTGGGTCTGGACAAAGAATAGATGAAGGCAGGACTCACCTGTACACGAGCCTCGGATAGGTCTAGCCTCATAGCCAACTCCTCCCTGGTGAACACATCTGGGTACTGTGTCTTCTCAAAGGCTCGCTCCAGCTGGTGCAGCTGGTAGGTGGTGAAGGTGGTTCGTGAGCGGCGGACCTGCGGACGAGGGGCACCAGTACTCGTCAGCTTCAAGAGAGAAGAGGGAACAAGACCTGTAGTCAGGTCTGGGTTATCCAGGAGGCACAAGTGGGCACAGTGCCCCGAAAAAAAATTAGGCCTCAACATTTCTCATATGAGTCAGAAATGAGAATGATTTTTAATAACACTTAATTACGTGGTTTAATTACTTTATAATCTTTTAAATATGATAATGAACCTACAAATATTAAAGAATATTACACATGTTGATTGGATTACGTTTTTATATTATTTCTTTAAATATCTAAGAAAACAAACACGCGCACACACATATGCATACACTTACACGCACACACACACATACATACACAAGCACGCACACACACACACACACACACTCCATCACTGCCTCTTATTCTCAAAAACTTGCAGTTGTAATATTTAATGGTAATATAGTGTGCTATACCACACACATAGTGAGGTACAGTGAGTAACAATGGGAGGAACGAGATTCAAAATATTCCATAAATGGTTGGCAAGTACAGGGGACAGAGGAGAGCCCATGACAATACCAAACCTTTGTGAAAAGTAGTTAAGTTTGATAGAAAAATAAGTGGTAGTGGGATTATAGTGTTGTAGTGTAGTAGTGTAGTGGTAGTGTGGTGGTGTAGTCGGGGTAACTTCTCACCTTCCGTGGCTTGTCGGGGTCGAAGGGGTCGTTGTGTTGGTCGGGACACTCTGGGGAGGTGGTGGAATCCCCGTCTCCACGAGGGGATACCTCAGGGCTGCCCACTCCCACCCCGGAATCTGAAATATATAAAAAAAAACAAGATTGCAAATGAACTCACTGAATAATAATAATGAACATAATAATAAAAAAAAAAAAAAAAAAAAATAATAATAATAATAATAATAATAATAATAATAATAATCTCACACAGCATACATTAATATCAACCTCTTAAGTGACAAAGAGTAATATGGATTGCTTACAATAATCTTGTTATCCTGATCAATTAGCAAGAACTCATTTAAAATTAAGTCCTTCCTAAAAAATTCTCTTATACGTTTAAAGGTATATTTTTTTCATTCATGTTAATGTAAAAATTAATAATTTTAGACCAAAAGAAAATTAGAAAATTTACCTAACTTTATTATAACAAGCTCAATTTAATTTAGCCTAATGAAACTAAATATATTT
Source organism: Cherax destructor (assembly GCA_009830355.1). Classification (NCBI taxonomy): domain Eukaryota; kingdom Metazoa; phylum Arthropoda; class Malacostraca; order Decapoda; family Parastacidae; genus Cherax; species Cherax destructor. Next base: position 377,107 of record WNWK01000164.1, on the reverse strand, counting down.
TAGATAAGTTTACAATAATTTAATAATAAACACACACAATGACATATTTTTTTTCGTTAGGTTCAGAATGATTTTTGCGAAGTTAATGCATACACAAATTTTCGCTTGTCTTATTCGGCAAGAAGAGCGTTGCTATTTAAGCCAAAATCGCAAGTTTTACCTATTCGGCACGACATATATATGACGAGGAGTCGTGAGGTGCGGACATATATAAAGTCAGGAGGGTGGAGTGTGTTGAGAATGTGTGGCAGGGGTGGAGGGTAGAGTGTGTTGAGAATGTGTGGTGGAGGTAGAGTGTGTTGGAGAATTGGCAGGGTGGAGGGTAGAGTGTGTTGAGAAGAATGTGTGGCAGGGGTGGAGGGTAGAGTGTGTTGGAGAAGATGTGTGGCAGGGGTGGAGGGTAGAGTGTGTTGAGAAGAATGTGTGGCGGTGGAGGGTGAGTGTGTTGAGAATGTGGCAGGGTGGAGGGTAGAGTGTGTTGAGAAGAATGTGTGGCAGGGTGGAGGGTAGAGTGTGCTGAGAATGTGGCAGGGGTGGAGGGTAGAGTGTGTTGAGAAGAATGTGTGGCAGGGGTGGAGGGTAGAGTGTGCTGAGAAGAATGTGTGGCAGGGGTGGAGGGTAGAGTGTGCTGAGAAGAATGTGTGGCAGGGGTTCCACCAACTGCAAATATGCTTGGTTCTGCGTCATGGTGTGAATTTACAGATGATTCAAGATATTTTCCTACAATTTTCTTGTCTTTACTAATGACCTGCTCGTCCTATCTCATCTACGTGACGTGAAGCTGTGTTAAATTGTGAAACATAGGCACTGTGATTGTTGTTGTTGTGTTATTGCAACTGCTACAAGGGATAGTGCAGATAACTGCACCTTTCTTGCAACGGACGTTAAACGGTGGCCCGTGATGCAATTCGCTTTCTGAAAACAAAACAAAAACTTAGAAGGGTTGTAGAATGCAATAGACGTAAGGAAAATTAAATAACAATTACTCATGATATCGACCTCTCAGAGTGTTCAATATATTTTGGGGTTAGTCTCCTACGATCCCGTAAGACGGCGGCAGCAAGGTAATGTGACCTGCTGAAGGTGTCACTGATTCTGAGTAACTCCTTCGTCTGGAAATCGAAACTGCACATTCCTATAGCCTTCATGAAAGAGTGCAGCGTCTGGGTATCTTTATTTGTAGACGTTTCGCCCTCCAGTGGCTTTATCAATACAATCCCTCAGCCTTGGAGTTAGTGAAGAGCACCGTAATTGGTGGTTTACCATCTACGAGACGAGGGACTGATTACCTCGTCTTTTGTATATAGTCCAATAGTCTTCCCATTATGTCCCTGAATTTGATTAAGCCACTGGATGGAGAAACGTCTACAAAAAAGTACCCAGCTGTTGCACGTGTCTAATTCTTTATCTTTATCATTTATAATGAGTAGAATGAGATCATTCTGGTCAGTGTAGCTGGTGTCAGTGTAGCTGGCGTCAGTGTAGCTGGTGTCAGTGTAGCTGGCGTCAGTGTAGCTGGTGTCAGTGTAGCTGGTGTCAGTGTAGCTGGTGTCAGTGTAGCTGGCGTCAGTGTAGCTGGTGTCAGTGTAGCTGGTGTCAGTGTAGCTGGCGTCAGTGTAGCTGGTGTCAGTGTAGCTGGTGTCAGTGTAGCTGGTGTCAGTGTAGCTGGCGTCAGTGTAGCTGGTCGTCAGTGTAGACTGGTGTCAGTGTAGCTGGCGTCAGTGTAGCTGGTGTCAGTGTAGCTGGCGTCAGTGTAGCTGGTGTCAGTGTAGCTGGTGTCAGTGTAGCTGGTCGTATCTACGATGACTCCTCCAGCGCTCACCATCTGCTGACTGATTTAAAGCTCTTTTAAAACTGTTAGCAGATGATGATCCCGGGGCAGTGTAGGATGGGGCGCGGGGCAGTGTAGGATGGGGCGCGGGGCAGTGTAGGATGGGGCGCGGTGGATGGGCGGGGCAGTGTAGGATGGGGCGCGAGGCAGTGTCAGGGATGGGGCGCAGGAGGCAGTGTAGGATGGGCGCGGGGCAGTGAGGATGGGGCGTGGGGCAGTGTAGGATGGGGCGCGGGGCAGTGTAGGATGGGGCGCGGGGCAGTGTAGGATGGGGCGCGGGGCAGTGTAGGATGGGGCGCGGGGCAGTGTAGGATGGGGCGCGGGGGCGGGAGTGTAGGATGGGGCGGGGGCAGTGTAGGATGGGGCGGGGGCAGTGTAGGATTGGGCGCGGGGCAGTGTAGGATGGGGCGCGGGGCAGTGTAGGATGGGGCGCGGGGCAGTGTAGGATGGGGCGCGGGGCAGTGTAGGATGGGGCGCGGGGCAGTGTAGGCAGGATGGGGCGGGCGTAGGATGGGGCGGGGCAGTGTGGTTTATACACTAGTTGAAGAGGGGTATTGCAAGGTGATGGCGGGGAGGGGCGGTGTTAGACGGAGTGGAGGGGGGAGAGCAGTGCTAGGCGAGGTTGGGCGGTGCTAGGCAGGGCGGGGCGGGGCGGTGCTAGGCAGGGGCGGGCCAGTACACAAGAGCTGGGTGGTGACGGTTACGCGGCGTCTCCACCGCTGGTAATCCTTCATTTGGCGGCCAGCCTAGCGTGAACTGATGGCGGGTGACGCTAAGCCGCCATGAAGGTGTTGGTGAGGTGAGCGCTGCCGCCGCCGTCGCCGCCACGCCGCCGCCGCCGCCACGCCTCCAGTGATATACCTGTCTCTAATTTCAAGAGTAATATTTCCGTACCGTCTCTCGCAATACCAGTACCACTATTGCTGCTAGTATTACCACTACTACTATTACTACTACTAGCATACCACCAGACCAACATTCCTAGCAGTGACTACCAGACCAACATTCCTAGCAGTGACTACCAGACCAACATACCTAGCAGTGACTACCAGACCAACATACCTAGCAGTGACTACCAGACCAACATACCTAGCAGTGACTACCAGACCAACATACCTAGCAGTGACTACCAGACCAACATACCTAGCAGTGACTACCAGACCAACATACCTAGCAGTGACTACCAGACCAACATACCTAGCAGTGACTACCAGACCAACATACCTAGCAGTGACTACCAGACCAACATACCTAGCAGTGACTACCAGACCAACATACCTAGCAGTGACTACCAGACCAACATACCTAGCAGTGACCGTAGGTCTGGTACAGTTTGGAATTTATTTACTGCCCACATCCCATCATACCTAGTCTCCCGATAACAATACAACGATGGAGCTTGGTACCTACCTACCTACCTACCTACCTAACTACCTGCCAACGTACCTACCTACCAACCTACCAACCTACCTACCAACCTACCTACCAACCAACCTACCTACCTATTTACCTACCTACATACCTACCTACCTACCTCCGTACATTCTTATTACACTACCTCCTCACACCTCACCCCTGCACCTCCTACCAGCACCTATTCTCCCCCTCCCCTCATCCCAAACTCATCCCAAACACCCACCTGCCTCTAAATCCCTCCCCCTCATTACCACCTCTCCATTCACCCCATCTACCCCATCAACTAAGACATGACACAATCCCGTGCCCCATTCAACTAGCCACTCTCATTTACACCCTATAAAGCCCATTTTGAATCCACCAGAGCCTCTCCCCATCCCCCATTCCCCATTCGCTCGCATACCTCATTTGCATGCGAGTGTGGGCTTACTAGGTGAACAATGAGGGGGTCAAGGAACTCAGGGACTGACCCCCTGGTATGCTAACTGGCTCAAGGGGACTCAGGGACTGACCCCCTTGTAACCAAGTACTCATCAAGGGAGCTTCCTGGACCCTTGGGAGAGGACTCTTGATCCAAGGAATTGAACCTGATCTCCCGTTCCCTCGGATCAAACCTGTTTGCCTCCCATTTCCCCTCCCTCCGCTGTCCATAAGCCCTACGGGTACAGCGCTTCTTCCTGACAGTAATAATAACTGTGAGAGATAACAGAAAAACAATGTGAAACAAGGAGTAAATATATGAAACAAGGAGTAAATATATGAAACAAGGAGTAAATATGTGAAACAAGGAGTAAATATGTGAAACAAGGAGTAAATATGTGAAACAAGGAGTAAATATATGAAACAAGGAGTAAATATATGAAACAAGGAGTAAATATATGAAACAAGGAGTAAATATGTGAAACAAGGAGTAAATATGTGAAACAAGAAGTAAATATGTGAAACAAGGAGTAAATATGTGAAACAAGGAGTAAATATGTGAAACAAGGAGTAAATATGTGAAACAAGGAGTAAATATGTGAAACAAGGAGTAAATATGTGAAATAAATGACTGAGGGACTGACTACCTCATCTAGTGTCTTCAGTCACAACACCACCATGAACCTCGGCATTTCAGTCCCTCCTTATCTTTCTCTTTTCTCACTCCCCCTCCCCCCCTCGGCCGTCTCTTTCTTTTCCACCTCCTCTTCCCACTCTCTCTCTCTCTCTCTCTCTCTCTCTCTCTCTCTCTCTCTCTCTCTCTCTCTCTAGAAACACTAATTAATAAGTGATCAGACCTTAACACCAGATCAATATAATCCTCAACTTTCGCTTAATTACCATAATTAAGAGCATTACCTATGTAATTACATCTCTATACGCTATCCTCTTTCTAATTGAAATATAGAATTTTATATCACCGGAGAGAGAGAGAGAAAGAGAGAGAGAGAGAGCTCTAATGTCTTGATGTTGTGCTTTGAAACCATCATAACATTTATACACACACACACACACACACAGCAACCACTCAGGGAGGTACTACCGTCCTGCCAGGTGACTGTGAAACAGAAACCTGAAACTGTTTTACATGATGGTAGGATTGCTGGTGTCTTTTTTCTGTCTCATAAACATGCAAGATTTCAGGTACGTCTTGCTACTTCTACTTACACTTAGGTCACACTACGCAAACATGTACACGTTTATTGTATACACACTCATCTGAGTTTTCTTTGATTTTATCTTAATAGTTCTTGTTCTTATTGCTTTTCCCTTTCATATCCATGGGGAAGTGGAATAAGAATCTTTCCTCCGTAAGCCATGCGTGTTGTAAAAGTCAACTAAAATGCCGGGAACAATGGGCTAGTAACCCCTTTTCCTGTATAGCTTACTAAAAAGAAGAAGAAAATCGTCAAAGTGGGATGTTTGAATGTGCGTGGATGTTGTGCGAATGATAAGAAAGAGATGATTGTAGATGTTATGAATGAAAAGAAGCTGGATGTCCTGGCTTTAAGTGAGACAAAGCTGAAGGGGGTAGGAGAGTTTCAGTGGGGAGAAATAAATGGGATTAGATCAGGGGTTTCAAATAGAGTTAGAGCTAAAGAAGGAGTGGCAATAATGTTGAATAATCAGTTATGGCAGGTAAAGAAGGAATATAAATGTATAAATTCAAGGATTATGTGGAGTAAAATAAAGGTTGGATGTGAAAAGTGGGTTATAGTAAGTGTTTATGCACCTGGAGAAGAGAGAAGTGTAGAGGAGAGAGAGATTTTGGGAAATGTTGAGTGAGTGTGTGGGGAGTTTTGAACCAAGTGAGAGAGTAATTGTGGTTGGGGATCTTAATGCTAAAGTGGGTAAAAATGTTGTGGATGGAGTAGTAGGTAAATTTGGGGTGCCAGGGTAAATGTAAATGGGGAGCCATTAATTGAGCTATGTGTAGAAAGAGGTTTGGTAATAAGTAATACATATTTTATGAAAAAGAGGATAAATAAATATACAAGGTATGATATAGCACGTAAGGAAAGTAGTTTGTTGGATTATGTATTGGTGGATAAAAGGTTGATGAGTAGGCTTCAGGATGTACATGTTTATAGAGGGGCAACGGATATATCAGATCATTATTTGGTTGTACCTACAGTTAGAGTAAAAGATAGATGGGACAAAGAAAATGGCAACAGCAAGTAAGAGAGAGGTAAAAGTGTATAAACTAAGGGAGGAGGAAGTTAGGGTGAGATATAAGCAACTATTGGCAGAAAGGTGGGCTAGTGCAAGTAGGAGTAGTGGGGGGTTGAAGAAGTTGGAATAGTTTTAAAAATGCAGTATTAGAATGTGGGGCAGAAGTTTGTGGTTATAGGAGGGTGGGTGCAGGAGGAAAGAGGAGTGAGTGGTGGAATGAAGAAGTAAAGGGTGTGATAAAAGAGAAAAAGGTAGCTTATGAGAGGTTTTTACAAAACAGAAGTGTTAGTAGAAGAGCAGAGTATATGGAGAGTAAAAGAAAGGTGAAGAGAGTGGTGAGAGAGTGCAAAAGAAGAGCGGATGAAAGAACGGAGAGGCTCTGTCAAGAAATTTTGCTGAAAACAAGAAAAATTTTTGGAGTGAGATAAACAAGGTAAGAAAGCCTAGGGAACGAATGGATTTGTCAGTTAAAAACAGAATAGGGAGTTAGTAGATGGGGAGCTGGAGGTATTGGGTAGATGGCGGGAATATTTTGAGGAACTTTTAAATGTCGATGAAAAAGGAGGCGGTAATTTCATGTACTGGCCAGGGAGGTACAACATCGTTTAGGAGTGAAGAAGAGCAGGATGTGAGTGTGGGGGAGGTGCGTGAGGCATTACGTAGAATGAAAGGGGTAAAGCAGCTGGAATTGACGGAATCATGACAGAAATGTTAAAAGCAGGGGGATATAGTGCTGGAGTGGTTGGTATTTTTGTTTAATAAATGTATGAAAGAGGGAAAGGTACCTAGGGATTGGCAGCGAGCATGTATAGTTCCTTTATATAAAGGGAAGGGGATAAAAGAGAGTGTAAAAATTATAGGGGAATAAGTTTACTGAGTATACCAGGTAAAGTGTATGGCAGGTTATTATTGAAAGAATTAGAGGTAAGACAGAGAGTAGGATTGCAGATGAGCAAGGAGGCTTTAGAGTGGGTAGGGGATGTGTAGATCAAGTGTTTACAGTGAAGCATATATGTGAACAGTATTTAGATAAAGGTAGAGAAGTTTTTATTGCATTTATGGATTTAGAAAAGGCATATGATAGAGTGGATAGGGGAGCAATGTGGCAAATGTTGCAAGTGTATGGAATAGGTAGTAAGTTACTGAAGGCTGTAAAGAGTTTTTATGAGGATAGTGAGGCTCAGGTTAGGGTGTGTAGGAGAGAGGGAGATTACTTCCCGGTAAAAGTAGGTCTTAGACAGGGTGTGTAATGTCACCATGGTTGTTTAATATATTTATAGATGGGGTTGTAAAAGAAGTAAATGCTAGGGTGTTGGGGAGAGGGGTGGGATTAAATTATGGAGAATTAAATGCAAAATGGGAGTTGACACAGTTACTTTTTGCTGATGATACTGTGCTTATGGGAGATTCTAAAGAAAAGTTGCAAAGGTTAGTGGACGAGTTTGGGAGAGTGTGTAAAGGTAGAAAGTTAAAGTGAACATAGATAAGAGTAAGGTGATGAGGGTATCAAACGATTTAAATAAAGAAAAATTGGATATCACATTGGAGAGAGGGATTATGGAAGAAGTAAATGTTTTCAGATATTTGGGAGTTGATGTGTCAGCGGATGGGTTTATGAAGGATGAGGTTAACCATAGAATTGATGAAGGAAAAAAGGTGAGTGGTGCATTGAGGTATATGTGGAGACAAAAAATGTTATCCATGGAGGCAAAGAAGGGAATGTACGAAAGTATAGTGGTACCAACACTCTTATATGGGTGTGAAGCATGGGTTGCAAATGCTGCAGCGAGGAGGAGGCTGGAGGCAGTGGAGATGTCCTGTCTAAGGGCAATGTGTGGTGTAAATATTATGCAGAAAATTCGGAATGTGGAAATTAGGAGAAGGTGTGGAGTTACTAAAAGTATTTGTCAGAGGGCTGAAGAGGGGTTGTTGAGGTGGTTTGGTCATTTAGAGAGAATGGATCAAAGTAGAATGACTTGGAGAGCGTATAAATCTGTTGGGGAAGGAAGGCGGGGTAGGGGTCGTCCTAGAAAAGGTTGGAGGGAAGGGGTAAAGAAGGTTTTGTGGGCGAGGGGCTTGGACTTCCAGAGGGCATGTGTGAGCGTGTTAGATAGGAGTGAATGGAGACGAATGGTTTTTGGGACATGACGATCTGTTGGAGTGTGAGCAGGGTAACATTGTGTGAAGGGATTCAGGAAACCAGTTAATTGATTTAGTTGGACTTGAGTCCTGGAAATGGGAAGTACAATGCCTGCACTTTAAAGGAGGGGTCTGAGATAGTGACAGCTGGGAGGGACTTTTCTCAGCGTCGTATCTGAGCTCCTCTGCAAAGACAGTGATTATGTATGAGTGTGGTGAAAGTGTTGAATGATGATGAAAGTTTTTTCTTTTTGGGGATTTTCTTTCTTTTTGGGTCACCCTGCCTCGGTGGGAGACGGCCGACTTGTTGAAAAAAAAAAAAAAATATATATATATATATATATATATATATATATATATATATATATATTATATATATATATTTTGTGTGTGTGTGTGTGTGTGTGTGTGTGTGTGTGTGTGTGTGTGTGTGTGTGTGTGTGTGTGTGTGTGTGTGTGCATCAAGCTCATCCTAATTTTCTGTCATCCTGAGACTGAATAAATACTTCCTGACATTACCGAGGCTCATCTGTGTTTTAGGACACAGCTGTGCCCCTTGATACCTGTTTCCAGCTTTTGAAACAGCCTGTTCCTCTCTGCCCTATCAATTCCTCTGAGTAATTTTGCATGTTGTTATCATGTCTCTCCTGGTCCTTCTGTCTTCCAGGATGGCTAGACTCTCCCCAGTTATCTTCTCCTCGTAGTTCTTGCTCCTTAGCTCCGGGACTAATCTTGTTGCATACTTCTATAGTTTCTCTAGTTTTTTAACACGCTTTCTCAGGTGTGGGTGCTGTGTGTGTGTACTTACCTATATGTGGTTCATAGCTCCTGGCCCCGCCTCTTCGCTGGTCGCTACTAGGTCTTCTCTCTCCTTGCTCTAAGAGCCTTATCATACCTCTTTTTAAAACTATGTATGGATCTTGCCTACACTGCTTCACTCTCCAGAATGTTCCACTTCCTGACAATTCTAAGGCTGAAGATATACTTCCTAACATCCCTATGGAGTTACAACTAGAGGCTGAAAACTTCTTGCTGTGTCCTCTTGTTGCTGTGTCCTCTTGTTGCTGTGTCCTCTTGTTGCTGTGTCCTCTTGTTGCTGTGTCCTCTTGTTGCTGTGTCCTCTTGTTGCTGTGTCCTCTTGTTGCTGTGTCCTCTTGTTGCTGTGTCCTCTTGTTGCTGTGTCCTCTTGTTGCTGTGTCCTCTTGTTGCTGTGTCCTCTTGTTGCTGTGTCCTCTTGTTGCTGTGTCCTCTTGTTGCTGTGTCCCATCTCTGAAACATTGAGGCTCTGTACAACTTGTCAGTTCCTCTCATTATTTTGTACGTCGTTATCATGTCTCCTCCCCCCTCTTTGTGTGTGTGTGTGTGTGTGTGTGTGTGTGTGTGTGTGTGTACTCACCTAATTGTACTCACCTAATTGTGGTTGCAGTGGTCGAGACTCAGCTCCTGGCCCCGCCTCTTCCCTGTCCGCTACTGGGTCTCTGCTCTCCCTGCTCCATGAGCTTTATCATACCTTGTCTTAAAACTATGTATGGTTCCTGCCTCCACTATATCGTTCGCTAGACTATTCCA